>JAWQUT010000009.1:2593556-2610046 GCA_033807755.1 Ellobium chinense | reverse complement strand
AAGTTTCAGGTACAATTTGAGCCTTCTAGATAAAAAAATAAAATGTGTAGACCTATGTATTCGCACGCGGTCAAAACCAGCCAAATGAAAATTTGGGGACCAAATCAGAATTTGAGGTGATCTTTTTCAAAAGACATTTGTGAAAAATTTTGGGCGTTGACCCCCCTTTTTCTTCCTGTTAAAAGATCGGGCAAAAGAAGTACTTTAACCTCCATGGAAGAAATTTCCCCAAATCACAGTGGTATATTTAGAATAACGCAAAATGTTATTAGGGCCAAAAGAAGAAAAAACAATAGGTGTCAAAGACCTAAAGGGAAATTATTGTTGCAAGGGAGATCATCTCAAAATTGAGAATCTTCATTTTTTAAAATCTTTCTGGGTGGCATCCCTGCAACATAGACTAAAAGATTAATTAAAAATAGACTAAAAGCTGACAGGTTATGATAATTAGGGAAAACAAAATTTTCTGAAGAAAAATTACAAGCCTTTTGTCTTACCCCTAAAAATTGACTGAACTAAAAGTTCTGATGCTACAAGTTTTCCATTTGTTTATCGCCTGGTCAAAAAAATCTACGCTGTTGAAAGACACTTCTTGTTTTCATTAATCTATCCACAGATGTCCAGGAAAATACTTTGTCCAAAACTGTTCATCATTCTCAAAAATTTTCTTTGAAAAAAGTGGGGGTGAAACCCTAGTTAAGTTATCTGCATCAAAACCTAGCTTCTTTACACGCAGTATAGCTAATACAATACATACCAGCAAAAAAAAAAAAAAAAAAAGTGAAAAGTACATTGTTTTTCTGCATAAAAAAAAACAGCTAATAACGCACACACGGAAGTGTAAAAACTGGAATGTTTTTTGCAAGTGACAACTCAAACAGTGTTCATATTCTCCAAACTTGGCTCACTACCATGTTGTTTAATCAAACAGATGTTGTTGTGCTACCAATTTTCTATTGGCACCAGATTGAGCTTTGAGGACTTTTTTGCATTGTAATTTTGGGAAGAATACTTGGGGCAGGGTTTACAGAATGAAGAATATATTCAGACATACTGATAGTCATGGCTTTTTTATAGCAAAGAAGCATTTCTCAATGCCAAATTTCAAGTTGATTGAACAATCAGTTTTCTAGAGAAGCATGATAATAAGAGTCACAGTTTGGGGACTTCCCATCCCCTTAACTATACTAGTGGCTATTGCAGGGATGACAGCAGCTGAAAGAAAATTTTCAGACAGTAAGAACAACATATAGCTCTCTGTTCAATGCAGAGGTTGTCTTATCATTTTTTTTACAGGCTTGATTGTTAAAATGTGTTTTTGGCAAATATAAATTTCGGCTTTCCGAAAATTTTTACTGAATTGTATGTTAGCCTGCTGCATCACCACAAACACAAGCATGAACAGCAAGCAAAGATAGTGAAATGCTGACAGATGAAATATCTTCTGTTATGATCATAATATTCACCTGATCTGTCCCCACTGTCCCTCCTGTTTTCTCCTCCACTGCTGTATCTGTCACCACTTTTTCTCCTCTCAGGTTCTGAAGTTTCTGAATCTTTTCTTCTGCTCGGTTGGCTGAAGTAGCAAGAAAAAAAGTGCACAACATTCAGCATCATTTTTAGTTCTGGTATCAGCAGGTGCTATAGCTCTGATATCCCTAGAAAGTTATGCAGATGTCGAAAATGACAAACATGGATTAGAAGCAGAGGTATGGGAAAGATTTAATTCATTTCAGAATGGTACAGACTAAATAAAAACTTTTAAAGATAGATACACATTTTGAAAATGCTTCGAGGATCTCTGAAAATACAACCTTTTCTCCTGACTGAAAATTTACTGAGAACATGAGGCCACAACCTTCACATGCACAAACTGCTCAAAATATCTGCATCTGTGATTGAATTTCACAGATTACACCCGTTGAATTCAGATTGTCTGTAAACATCATGAAATAGTGGCAATACTGTGAAATAATCACAGAAATAACACATCATAGATGAGTTTCTGAGCATGTAATATTCTATCAGCTTTCTTCAGATAGGAGCGAAAGATTATGGTCATCACAAACTTAGGCTCAGATGAACTATGCCAAATCTTTGATCATCATCGAAAGCTGACAGGTTATGATAATCAGGGGAAACAAAATTTTCTAAGGAAGAAATCCAGCCTTTTGTCTTACCCCCAAAAATTGACTGAACCAAGTGCACCACTGCCTGTCCAGTTTCAACTGAGGTAAAAATATTACAACTGACAACTCCATTGAAATCCAGTCACTTATCTTCATTTTTCTGTTCATTGATGCAATGGATTTTTTGAAAACATGTATGCAACAGTTAAAAACCAACAGGACTGCCCTGTCATACAGCTGCAATAAGGCAGAACTGACTGTCACATTGGTGCTCTGGTAATTTCTATCAGGTAAATGAAATGCGGAGTTGGCCTTGTCATTCACATGTTGTAACTACAAGGTCCTTCTCAATTGTCTGTTTCATGTGTTTACAAATCAGGACTTCTTCTATCCCATAAAATAACTAAGTAACTTGTAACTAACAGTCTATAACTAAGCCTTGCCATAAATAATTTAAGCATGTAATTGTAGTCTTGTCCTTTCATCTAGTATTTGTCTAGCCAGCAAAGATAAATGGATCCATAGATTGCCCATATCTCTGCAAACAAAAAAGCAATTACATCTATTATCCTCTCATAATACTCTTAAATTTGGGCATTTTAGTCTAGCTCCTCCTGTCAGGTCCATATTATTGTCCAAATTCTTATCTACTGCCTTCAAAGCAAAACGAAAAAAGGCCACGCTTCTTTGGATTGAACCCAGTCTCCATCATTACTGTACTTACCAGAGGCAAGAGTGTCTCAGTAAAGCAAGGTATTCTTATGACAGCTACCACAAGTTTCAGATTTGGCAAAAGTAAACAAATAGAAATGATCACAAGGTACCGTTGAGTCCATGTATGTCGAAATAGGATTCCTCCAATTACTTATTAGTTGAAAGGAAAAGAAATAATAGGTTTTTTTTCCTTCTTTGCGTCTATTAANTGTGATAGATTTCAGGAGAGAATTTTACAGCGTATTTACACATTCAAATGTAAATTTCTTCCACAACATGTCAGTCAAGAGGTAATATCTGTAACCTGTACAAAAGTTGAACCATTTTTCAATACAAAAGCATTGTCATTTTGTGTAACTATGTAATAGAATGATTATGGTTAATATTTTTGTATGATGAGTGACTGTTTTTCCCCTATTTGGCAATGACTCATACATGTATACAACGCATCTGGTCCATTGCACTGTGACGGTAAATAAACAAGAGGCTGCCCTCATGACCTCCCCAGTGTGCTCGCTCGCGTGCGGTTGACTCATCTTTATGATATTATCATTTTCAACTTGAATTAAATTGAATTTGTCCTCTATAACAATGGCTTCCTCTAATCCTGTAAAGGGAAACCTCAAGACTCTTTCCATTGAGTCGAATATTAACATGCTCCAGGAAATTGACAGAGGTGAGATGTCGAAGAATGTCATAGCTGAGAGGTATGGCGTTCTCGCTAGCACGCTTTCTACGATCTTGAAAAACCGGGAACAAGTAGAAAAAGCGGCGGCCTCTTCATCTTTTAAGCTACTACTTGGAGCGATTTCTTATAAAAAGAAATAATCCCATTTAAAATACTTTTCAAATATGCCATAGACATCCCCTGTTGAATTGCCCTCGTGACCTCCCCAGGGTGCTCGCTCGCTCGCCCACGGTTGACTCGCCTTGGAAATAGTTAGTCAAATTCGGATTTCTGCAACTCATTGGTGGTCCCAGCGAATTGGAGTTATGCGGACTCGACTGTATATACATTCTGGTCTTATTGCTCCTAGATGGCTGGTGTCACTTATCTTTTTCACCCACTTTAATAATGACCATGAAGTCTAGCAAAGAAGTTGCAGTCACTGCCTGACCAGTGCATTCCTTGGCCACCGATGTGGGAATACCAGGTGGAAATTCAGTTCTAGCCAGGAATTTGTATTCTAGGTGAAGTGAGCCACCATGGTGGCAAGCTATAATCTGTTATATAATGAAAACCTGCATTGTCAGTCCCAGTCATCACTAAAGCAAGTCATTCACTGCAAAATGTTAACACATCCCACTACCATCAATTACTATTACAACTACCTGTGTTCCCCCTCTTCTTTCTTTTTCAATTTCTCCTCTATCTCCTTCTCCCTAGCATATGTATCCACTGGTTTTGCCGCGCCAAATATAGATGATCTAGAGGCTGGTTGATTTTCTTTGTTTTCCACTGGTTTTGTACGAGGCTTGAGGTTGAGAACTGGTCGTTCCTTGGGTGGCCCATCTCTTGGACCATCCCTTGGAGCATCCCTTGGACCATCTGATTGGACACAAGGTAAGAAGTATATGTAGAAATTTACAGACATTATGTTTAGAGAAAAGGTTTCCTGCAAATTTGCAGCTATTATCTCTGCGATTTGTCAGCTTTCTTCAGATAGGAGCGAAAGATGTTAGTCATCACTTTTAACTCAGATGAACTATGCCAAATCTTTGATCATCATTGAAAGCTGAAAGTTCTATAGATACTGAGAGACCATTCCTCTTACTGGATTCTACATCTCAAAATTTTGAACCATTATACTATATGTACAACCAATTTTAATAAAAATGCATTCACACTTAAGAAACGCCCTTCACACATTTAAGAAAAAAATAACCTAACCAGAAAAGTCACAAAAAAAAAAAGTAGTTAATGTATGATTTAGTTACAAAATAACAAATTTGTTGCTCACCTCGACTGCCATCCCGGCTAGCAGGCCTGTGTCAAAAGAAGCAGAAATTACATGTCTGTAAGATTTCATGAAAACATTGTTGCAAAATAAAAATAGCTCATCATTTGCCAACATAACATCAGTTTTCTGTATAGCTGACAGCTTTCATCAGATTGAATATGATTTTCATCTCTCCTGACTAGGCAGTTCAGATGAACTATGCCAAATCTTCTCATCATCGGAAAGCTGTTCTGTCTACATTCACCTTCAAAAAGGCTTCAATGACCAACAATTCTTGCCTTCCCCCCCCACCCCTTCCAAAGGCACCACTCACCTTCTGTCATGACCATAACTGTCATCATCTTCACGATGTCCTCTGTTGTAGTCATCTCTTCTGCCTCCATACCGGTCATCAAAGCCACCACCTCCGCCTCCTCTTGATCCAAAGCGACCTGTAGAAAACAGCAAACTAGAATGCAGTTTCTCAGATTGTGAAAGCATTTTCAACCTTGTACGTCATCCATTAAACAGTTGTATTTCACTTTAAACGAAAGGCAAATAATGATACTTATTTACTCAGAATTTAATGATGGTCCATATGACATTTATCAGAATTCATGTACAAGTTCTTTAACTTAAGACCCAAAGCATTCTAAAAGAAACTTCCTCTCTTCATGCAAAGAGAACAGTGAAATAGATTCCTCTTTTTGCTACAAACCTAATGTTTTTTTCTATAGGTGTCTTAAGTCTTCACTGACATTAAGGACAAAAACAACTGTATTAGGCAGACGGGGAGGTAAATGACAAAAGAGAAAAAAACTAAAAAAAATGTTCACGGGATGCAACTAACATATTTACCACCTATTCACATCAGGTTTTTCACCTGTAATAGACATTAATTGTGTGGTAAACAACTTGAGCACACATTCCATAATCCCCTATATGCAGAAACCACACCATAATGCATTACATATGTCTGTATAATCATTCTTCAAAGTAAATATATACAATATTTAGATCTAGAGTAGTTTCATCAATTGCGAATGTCACATTTTGCGAACACCTTCACACTATTTCATATCGGCACACACTCTCCTTTTGTTTACGAAGAAATTGACAACCTGGCATGTTGGCAACATATCTGGTACTTTCTGGAAATGTGTGATGTCCACCATCTTACAAGATATCCGACTGAATCTATGTACCATCGACAGGGGGTATCCATCTTAGCTAATCCACTTCCTCCAGAAGAATAATTTCTGAACCGGATGAAGGCTTTACCTTGTTGCCTGTTTGGCTATTTCTATACTTCAATAGTTTCAATAGTGGCCAAATAGCCGTAGACATTGTCTAACTTGTGTTTAACAATGTGAACATGATTTTGGCATTTCGGATGGGGGTGTTCGCAAAAAAAAAAGATCATTTGTTAATACTAAGTTTGCGAACACTCTCATATTTTTCCCTTAAAGGGGCAAATATGGGGATTGTAAGGCAATATTAGGTGATTAAATTGCCTGCCTGAGTCTAAAATTTAAATTTGGTTTCACCTGCAGCTAATCCTGCTTTAATCAACTCTACTGCCACCATCATCATCATCATTATCATCATCACCACCATCATCACAGTCAACCTAACTGTTTTCTCCTTCAACATTGGCATCATTCTTCATTCAAATACAAATGAAACCTTGTATTACAAAATGTAAAAAATCCTTAAAAAAAAAACAAAGCAAAACACATGGCAGTACAATATAATAGTGTTCACAATGGTTGGACAGGTGTTTACAATTCTTGGACAAGTTTTAAAAAACATGGCAAACGTTGGACAGATACCTGGCCACTGCCCATAATTTTTTAATAAACTATGACTTTATTGGCTGAACTTTGCTGTCCCATCATAATTTCTGCTAAAAATGTGCGTCTATTAGCCACTTTCGGTTTCTATCTAGGTCTTCCAAGACCAGCGATAAACGAGGGATACCAATTTTTTTAGGCTATGTGTGTTCGCAGCCGTGACACAACTCCAGATCTAGACCTAGAAACACCAAGTTGACAAAACCAAAGATGAAGAACAGTTGTAAACGTCTGACTTAATTTGGGGAGTAAAAAAAAACAAAAAAAATCAATTAGATAAATGGAAAGAAACACCCAGATGATGACCCGTGATATCCTTCTTGCAGTATGAGTCTTCCATTTGCTACAATTTTATTCACCTACAAAAGGAAATCATTATTCGAGGCTTTCTATTTCTCCTCCAGCAAGCTTCCCTGCAAGAAGTTTTCAATTCTTCCATCAAATATCTTTGCTGACAATCTTGTCAATGAACTGGTACTGGTAGCTCATCATCATAAGTAGTGTTTCAATGGAAACTGAACCTAACACGCTCACATGGACAAGAAACCCCAGCCCTTAGCTTTGTTATTGCTCACGACAAAACGAACATGGCGGTTCTCTAATTACTCTCTTCTGCTGGGCCACTGCCAGTTCAGTTTGCGAAGGTGGCGCAAATTTTACATTATTTTTTGTAGCTAAAAATAAATATAGAGACTAACAGTGCAAAACGAGTCAGCCAAATTTTAAAATGATTTGGCATAACATTTGCCATCTGGTAAAGTCTCAGAAACATTGCCCAGAAAGACTTTCACAGAAGACAAGCAAATCTTTAGTGTCACTGGAAAGAAATGAAATCTCTTACCACCATCATCTCTTTCTCTGCTATCCCTGTTGAACCCGTAGCCTCTACTTGATCTCTCGCCCCCAAAGCCTCTGTCCCTGTCACCACCATATCCACGGTCTCGATCACCCCCATATCCTCTGTCTCTGTCACCGAAGCCTCTGTCTCTATCACCTCTGTATCCTGCTAAAAACAGTCACACAAAATGTATCTACTTCCAGTCTAAATAGTGAAACGTCATATCAGACTGGGTTCTAAAACAACTTCCATGGCAAAATATTTGTTAAGTATCTAAGCAATGGCATAACACAGGTAAAACTTTATGTTAATGTAACAATGTAAAGTCGCATGAGTGGACATTAGCCTGAAAATAAGACTTATAAATCACATTATTATTATTGTTATCAGTGTTACATTCTGAACTATCCTCTTCTAAGGGAACTGCATGTTACTTCTCTACCTTATGCATACCACACAGAAAAGACCACTGTCTTCAATGTAATCGGAAAGACTTCCTTCCATCAGTGACAGCTGCATGAAGCATGTCACTGTTCTGTCAGAAGTAACAGGGGTAATTTTTACAACAAAGGGGGAAAAGATAAATTTCAACTCGAGTCTTATTACTGCCACTCAGGAAATTAATTTTAAAATGATTGAACTAAATAAACCTAATTGTACATAAACTTTCATTCATTTAAATGTCAATTTTTTTTTTCTTTAAAACAAGCAATTCTGTAACTTGAAAACTGATTTTCACATCAAAACAAGCCAAATCATACCCCTGTCTCTGTCGCCTCCATATCCTCGGTCTCCACCATAACCTCTGTCGCGATCTCCAAAACCCCGGTCCCTATCACGGTCAAAACCACCTCCTCTGTCCCGGTCCCCAAATCCACGATCTCGATCTCCATAATTCCTGTCAGAGAAGCCACCACCTCCTCGGTCCCTATCAAATCCTCTGTCTCTGTCAAATCCTCCACGATCTCTATCACGATCACCAAAGCCACGATCTCTATCGCCGTAACGTCCTCCTCTGTCTGAGTCTCGGAAACTGCTGCCATCTGATGGGAAATTTTTAAAAATTATATTAATTACACTCGTCTCCTGCAATAATCTGACAAAAAAAAATTCCAGCCATAATATTAACAACGAAGACGCCTATGCAATCATGAAATTATTGAAAACCTTGTAGAGGCAGCAGAGAATTTTTGGAAGCTATATTTCAAGATCTGAACTTCTGTAAAATTCCCAGACAGTTGCAGTCTAAAAAATATTAACATTACTAAGAATGCAGAGGAACTAATATTACAAAAATCAGTAGAAGAGAAAAAATGTTATCACACAGATTGAGAACAAAGCACAAGACTGCCAAGTTCTCTAGTACATGTGATATGACATTTGACATCACTGCTGTTCCTATCATGTACAACCCACGTCGGCACAATATACTCAAGCCGGGTGGCTGTCAGGATAGGATTAGTACGTCATCAAAGGAAAGAGAGACAATGGAGAGTATCCTCAACACCCATGAAGGATGTTACAGGCATTAATGGCCCACAAGGTCATTTTTTAAAAGCAGACAAAAAAAATGAAAATCAAACTATACTATACAAGTCTCCACACTATCATTTGGACATCAAAGGCATCATCTGTCTTTCTCTTGATAAAAGCTGTAACATGTTTATCAAGTAAATAATACAACCACTGGAAGCTTTCAAGCACCAACACCTCATCTAGTAGACATGACCATGCTTTTATGTGAGTGCTGTTTCAGGACACATACTGTAAATGCTGAAAAATTTCCAGTTTCTTAGCATATTCTTTGTCTCTTTCACTTAAACGGAAGAAGATGCTGACTTCAAAACCCCTGAAAGAAAATGGGAGCATTTGAAACACTTTACAAGTCTCAAATTCACACCTAGGTTAGAGCAGTCGTTTGGCTTTTGCAAAATATACATGCTTAGGTTAATGCAAAAACTATTTCACAGCTTCTGGAGGGTTAAAAGCACCTATATCCAAATAAACCTAGTCTTAGTACAAAGCACACTTCATCAGGTCATTGACAAGATTACTCACTGTCCAGAGAGGGTGGATCTCGTCTTCTCCAGTCACCTTCTGTTCTGTCAGGGTCACCGCCACGTCCTCCACCACCGCGGCCATCCTGATTTTTTTCTGTAGCCAAGTCTACACGTATAGTGCGGCCCATATATTCCTGGTTTGAAAAAAAAAAAATATTTAAGAGTCGTGGCGCTGAATGTGATTCATCCAGAGCTTTCATATCACAAGAAAATTATACAAATCCACAGATATTAAAAACCTCCTTCTGGCTGTTTGCAATGGGGAAGGAGCATAGGACACCAACAGCTAAGTACAACACGCCTATCTGCCACTGAAGAAGCAAAAAGGAATTTCTGTGGGGCTTTGATTGAGATCCTGTTTTTAAGCAGAAAATTGGCACTTCTGTGATGCAGCACTTCTACATGAAAGGAGTGTGGAGCTGAGAGCAACAATGATAGAATTTCATTAAGTAAGAAACAATGGCATCTGTAGCATGCGACATTAAAGAATCTGACTTGCTGTTCTCACAAAGTGACTTACAAACGTCACCTGAGCACATTTTCAGCTAGGTCCAAGGCCACATCCTTTACTTGTAAACGCACCAACAGTACTGATCCATGAGGACGATGTTAAAAGTATCAACTTCTTATACACATACTCACCTTATCATGGTAGGTCAGTGCCTCCAGAAGAGATTCTCTGGTTTTGAAATCCACATAAGCATACCCTCTCGGGCGCCCACCATCACATATAATCCTTACAGTGTCCACCTGAGGAGATTAACGAAAACAAAAGATGTTACAACCACCCTCTCACATCAAACATTTTCTATAAGATACTTTCTGGGGATTGAATTTTCTTTCTCTAATCAATTAACATATGATGTGAATCCAACTTTATGTATGACAATAATAAAACAGTGGATTAACAAAATTCATGAAAGTAAAAAAGTTATAAATTTTGATGTGAAACTAATTTTCCCACTAAGGAAAAAGTGAAAATGATTCTGGATCAGGAACAACAACTACAATGACCGCAACATACATCCAGTTTGGAGAAGAACTGTTCTAAGTCGCTTTCTTTGGCATCATATGAAATGTTGCCCACATAGGCTGAGAAAGGCCCATCTCTGGGGATCTGTGACAGATCCACCTTAGGACCCATGGCTGCCTTTGGGGCAGTTGGAAGAGTGGAGCGATCAAATTTGATGGGAGCATCATAGTCATCTGAAAAACATGTTTGAACAATTACACCTGAATGGTTTAACAATTAGGCATGAATGATTTATAGTAGGATTTATATTTAGAATATTTAGAATTATATAGAATGATTTATATTTCAACACTAAGGTGTTTCATAAAACAAGAGGGAATAAGCCTGAAAGTAACTGTCTTACAAAGTGATTTTACTAGGTAGGATGCAGAGAATGAAGAGCTGTAATCAATTTTTTTCTAAAGATAAATTAATTTGTAATGATAAATCCTTCAAGGCCCATCTTCAAAAAAAAAGAGAATGGATCTCTTCCAGTTTTAACAGGACCCCCTCGATCACTATTAATTATAACATAAATGTTGCACTTTTATTGTGATCGTAAAGCAATGGATCTGCTGTGAGTACAGAAAAGTTATGACATGACAAAATCACTTTTCCTACAACCAATCAACCACCACTGTCACTTTCAAATCATAGAATCTCTAAACTGTACATGCATGCCACTACAGAAGCCACCCCAAATGCACCAGAATAGCACTAAATCAGATATCAAAACACCAAACTCATCCATCACACAGTCACCAAAGCAGTACTCTGTCAGAGACCACATGAATCACAAAAATTTAATGAATTGTCTGCAAAGAATGTGTATTCTAAGAAATGCAGGTTAAAGCTCCTACCAAGTCCTTTTCAGCATGGTTGTGTCAACGGTGCTCCAAGCATACTTTGTAAACCTCAAAAGTTTACCAAAAAGTTGTTGTTTTTTCTGAATAGGTCCACTATACATATAGTTATACATAACCTGTGTAAATATTAAGGATGAAAGATTTAAAAACTGCTTAAAAAAGCAGATTTGCATACCTCGCAAATCTCCGCCCACCTTTATTTGCCCTAAGCAAGCTTTGTAAAAACCCTGACCATGACCAGCTGGACTATGTCTTGCAGTGTCATAACACTGTTTGCTCACATTAGGTTACAAGATGTAATCACACTGTGACGTTTCCTCTCCCCACTGTCCTCTCAACTACAAGCGTGCACACACAAAGAGAGCGAAAGACAGAATGGGGAGTGGGCGAGCGGGCAGGCGCTGAGATCCACTCTCCATCAGACTATCTAAAATTAAAATTGATCAAGGCTGCCCAGACTAGACAACCCAAACTGCATAAGAAGTTTTTGTTGTGTCATCCATGACTTTTTCAGTGACTTCAGCAAAAATTTCCACTTTAATTGCAATCAGATCAGGACAGCGAGTCAAAGATTCTAAAAGTCTGGGGATATCAGATGCTTCAAATATGAGACTGATCAAAGGATCTTTTATGAGTTACACCACACAAATGATTGGGAAGAACTTCCCCGCCAAAGGGATGAAATTTCCAAGCTGTACTGTCACAGCTGAAGAGTTCAAAGATTTGTAAGAAATGAAAGTCTCTTACTAATGGATGTTCATGGATTTTACAAGACTGGCACATTAACATAAATCGCATCATGTACCCTCCACATTTCTCTTTACTCTTCACATCACTGTACTTATTTAACATCATTTGAGGGACTATTCTTATTAAATATTTATTTTTAGGTCTACACCCTGATTTTTAAATTATTCTTATTGATTTTTTTGCAGAGGATGCCTCAGGATGAATGTTTTTGTCCAAATTTTAATTGTCTAAATTGTCGAGAAGTTGAGTTGTGACTTTCATTAAGATCTTGTTAATGAAACTGTCAATCTTTAAGTTTATCTATCTGCACATTTAAACATTATTATTTCAAGATTTTCAAAGCATATGCCTTTGGACCTATCTTTAAGCACTACATAATTTGCAGCAATTATCCACTTGCAGTTCTCTCATTCGTTTCTAATGTCAGTGATATGTGAGCTTGATTCATGCATTTACTGTTCGCTTGCTTTTACTCTCATTTTTATATTTATGAAAATGCGACAGCTGCATATTATTGTCTTAAACTCTTGTAGCGCGAGGCGCATCAGGTCCAGCCTCCCATTGGCTGTGTGACCACTGTTACAGATAATGACTACTGCACATGTTGTCTGCTGGCCGACCAGCTGATATGGGCTGCAAAATTCAACCTCCACACTTAGAGCTCGACAAGAAGATTCATATATATTCTACTGTCGCATTCACGCATAGTGAGCTGACAGTAGCATTAATTCTATCATGGCATAATGAGGGTTAATATCTTAACAAAACTGCCAAACTGAAATACCTTTTGTGTTCGCCGCTGCTGGGTAGGGGATATTTCTATTAATTGATATGATATAAGAAATAAAATTATTTTTAAGAAAAGGTGCTGTTGGTACAAAATGGACTTCTTTTTCATTTTCTGCTGACCACAGATAAAGAGTTTTAATATTCTTTGATCAAATAACTCCATTATTATCATATATTTTGCCACAAATGGTCTTCTCATTCAGCTGGATGCAAATTTCAAGATTGATTAAATTATATGATTCAAAGAAAGTTATTATCATAACCGATTTAGTGTATTGATGTACTTCTTAAGCTGTAACAGACACATTATTATGATATAAAAAAAAAAAAACTGGAAAAAAAAAAAGGAAAAACTTTAAAAAAAAAAGGAAAAACTTTAAAAAAAAAAAGAAGAAAAACTAAAAAAAAAAAGGGTGCGGGAGTGGGAAAAAAAAACAAAAAAAAATTCCCATTCAGAGCAGTGATGAATTTACAAGAGAGAACACATTGACCCTTCTCAAATTCTAAGGTCTGGTCCCCAGTGTTAATCCAAAGATTTGACACCTGTCAACACCCGTCTGTACAGGGCGGGCAGAAATTTTAGGTACTTCTCCCGCTGCCACTTGGAGACGGCCAGGTGAGAAATCTGCTTAGAGCGAACCTCATAAATCTTCAAAGTCAAAATTTTTGTAGCATGAATGTCATTTACTACTAGTCAGAATAAAGTACTGACCAATAAATACAACTTAAGAGTTTTAGTCTAGACTCTTGATTCTGGAAGCTGCTATTTAATCTTTTGTCTTTCCTGTAAAATTTTCCTCAAACTGGTTTATGGGGCATGCTTGGAGCACTATCAATATTGAATATGGTGACATCATTTTGCCAAGCCACTGTTATTGGTGCTGGAGGTATTTGCTAACCTTTACTATACCTTTCATTAAACCCACACACACTTAAAACTAACACAAATTGACAGACAGAAATGGAGACAATGAGAAAGACAGTTAACATACCATCAGGATTTTCTGAGAGGATGGCCCAATTCTGACTCTTCGGTTCAGAGTATCCATCATCCTGGGCTAAAAACTGGTCCAAGGTCAGTGTCTTTTTTCCCTCCTTCTTCTTTTTCTTTCCTTCATAAGGAGAAAGAAAGAAAAAAAAATCAAGGTTGGTAATACATCATAGTAAAAGTCTATCCTCACCACCTTTAGTAGTGTTTTCTCAAAACCGCAAAATTGCACACTTTGCTCCTTAAATTTCACATCTCTCCCAAAAATTCATTAAAAACATGACAGTCTTTCCCCCCACACTTCTATTTCTTGCATAGAAATTGGGAAAAATTTGAGAAATATCTATTATTCTCCTAAAAAATGACAAACCCCACACCCCCCCCCAGTTTTTGACAAGAGTAATGCTGCACCCAACTCATATGATCTGGAGAAAACACTGCTATAATCAGTTAGTGTTTACAAATGTTGAGAAGATGCAAAGATGAGAAGAGAGACTGAATGAAAACCATGGAGTTCTATTCAAGAAGCACATAATAATATCTTTACATTTAAACGCTGCTTTATAACAAGCAAACTTTATCATTTATAAATTCACAGAATATGCATTATTTTCATCATTCTCATTTCCTAGAAATGACACTCAAAGCCATGATATATGGAAATTTTCTGCCATACCACATCAATTAGTGAGAATTTTGAGTGTACAATGATAACATTTTGAAATAAATAGGGAAGAAAATTAATGAATGATACTGGCAGGGATAAATCAGGAATGCCGTTCACTTTTTATAACAAGCTTAAATCTAGATCTCTGTGGTATCAGATGAGAATGACCAGGGCAAACAGAAAGCATGAAACAAAAAAGGATAACATTTTTTGAACGAATTTGTATTTTTTTCCCTTTTGTTTGGTCGAGGAACATTTGGGTCCAGAAGATAGCTCAAACACAAATTATACTTTACAGACCATAAGAGCATAAAGTGTGGAAATAATCTTCAGGTCTATTATCATAATTTCTAAAATTTCAGTGACTAGACAGGACAGAATGGTGGCAGGAAAACCACACAATCATTATCACTGGTTAGTCCTTACCTTTACCACCTCCTGCCGCTTTAGGCACATCATCTTGAAGTGGATCTGAACATAAAAAATAGTGACTAGTCTAATTATTATGAATTATGGATAGCTTGTAACCGTGGGTATCAAGGTGATAATTCTGCATTACTGGAAATATTTTTCTTATTTCCAAATGAAGTCAGGTGATTAAGCGTTATTCTGTCACTGTTAATATGTCTAGTTACTTTTTTTCCACAACTACTACAACTACATGTTGTTGATGTTAAAACTTTTTTCATCTCAGGATAATTAATTACACATCTGATCCATCATCTGTTTCCAGACCATACAAAATCCCACAAAAGATAACAATAATAGTAGAAAGTATTTCCTCAAAAGTTCTCAGACAATGCCACAGTGGCCTAAATTAAAAGTGGAATGATTCCTTGTCAACTTTTAAATACTATGAATGTCCAAATAATAATACAATGTGGAATAATAGTATAGAGTGGAAAGATAGAGAATTGCAATAATAGTACAGGCCGGAATAAAAGTACAAGGTAGAAGGATAGAATATATGTAAAAAGGATGCATGTGTCCTTGAACTGGTGTAAGTGAGGCAGAAACTGCCTTGATTATATACAGCGCAATAATGCAGTGCCAAAAATGAGAGAAAGTAACATGTGTGCTCCTATCTTTTTTTTTCTTCACAGTATACAAATTATTATTACTTTAAGACTATTCTATGCATGCAAACCCCTTTAGATTTCCTTTGTTAATAACTCTCATTTAAAGAAGTTTAACTCCGATCTGTGCCGAAGATCAATGTCATCTGTGATGCTTTCGCATTTCATTCTCTTCCTCTCTAGAGCTCTCTCTCTCTGACCTTTTTTGAGGCGTTAGCCTGAAGGTGAAAATTAATAATCATACAAGTCCAAATAAGCATCGTACTGGGTGGAAAATGACCGGCGAAAAAAACTGTACATGAACAATTATTCAGACTCAATATAGACTAGTTAGTATGTCTGGTGTTCAGCTAGTGAAAAGATTCTTGTGCCATTCACTGGACTTGCACATTTTTTATTTCCATATAACAACTAGACTAGATCACACAAACTTGTATAAAGATACGGAGTGGTTATCCGCACAATTGTACTAATAACTCACACTAGTTATCCAAACAATATTGTACATACAAATGCTGCACAATTGTACGAATAACCATTGCTGTTTCGCACAACTATTTTCTCTAAACAACGCAATTTGACAAACCCGGAAATTCGATGATATTTTTGTCCGGGATTTCGAAAGGCAGACCAAGGCCAGGCCACTCCATTCTGATTTTTATAGGAACTATTTAAAATTGCATATCAAAATGCCAGGTGCTGTTGGCATCTTCATACCTATAGTTATTCAAACAATTGTACGAATAACCAGTTATAGTTAATCAAACAAATGTACGAATAACCAGTTACAGTTATTCAAACAATTGTG
>JAWQUT010000009.1:2570206-2591404 GCA_033807755.1 Ellobium chinense | reverse complement strand
ATAGAAGGTGAGTGTTTTTATCATCTTTTCATATTCCTGAGGTGGTAGGATCTGGAAATAGCGTTTAATTTCAATTCGTTTCCCAAACGAAGTCAAGTCTAGTCTAGCTGATATAATTATTATGGTAGTCTAAGTATGTCTGATCTTTATATTTATGAATGAATGCACGTAGTTTTGACCTCTGACCTATTCATGTCAAATTTTTTAAAACCTTTGACCCCTGACCTCTCCCACACCGATTTTTCTTTTTTACGGTAAACGTTAAAATTACAGTATTGGCTGGTTGCGCAATGACCCCGGACAAACCAGAACAACCTCATACTCACACCCCCTACACTTCGAAGAGCTGTGATTTGACTGTGATACCAACACAAATTCACACAATTCACAGCAATCAGCACATTTTAGCAGTATATTAACTGAGCTCTCCAGTGGTGGAAAGCAATACATACCACATCAATTGATACTTTCACCAGAAGGCTAAATCCTTAGGTGCGTAATGACACCGGCCAAAGACGTACTGACGACTGTCAGCATATTCACATTGTGATTCACTGATTGTCTATCAAACCTATTATTTTAGATTGAGTGTCAAGTTTGAAATCAAAGTAATGTTGAATATGCAGCTTCTTCACATTGCACCCATCCGATAAAAACTGTTAAGACTCTTAAGGTGAGCAAAAGCGAAATGATGGTCAGGACAAAGGCCTCGGAGGCTCGGTGGCGCCTCACCTGACTTGACCATGTCGTGTCAAAGACAACGGGTGGCGGGTTGCGCGAACCGTATGGCCGATTGGATCCATTAAACTAGGTTGTTTAATGAAGTTGTATCAGATACGATTGAGCAGAAAACATTACTGAATTTCAAGGGATACTTATGGTGATGGTTCAGGGGATTTAAACCAAGAAAATTGCGACGTGACAAACGCAATGAACTCTCTTGAGTTCACATGTTAGCTTACCTCCGGTGTCCATTTTGGAAAAAAGGAACGCACCAAATGCATGGCCTAGTGACGCAACTTGCCCATTATTGCCAGGCATTCGCAATACCAATGAATTTTTTTTTTTTCTCTCTAGAAGCCTGTAAGCTTCACACAGAAACGATTGCGTCCGTTTTGAAGTAAAAAGTAATTTCATGACGTCACTTGAAATAATGCTTGTTTCAAAGCGTGAATAAATTGCATCTTAAGGTCTTAGCCTAAATCTAAGTTTGATATCCCATATTTTTTTTCCACTATGTCAATGAAACATAACATTCTCCTAAATTTATTTGGTATCAAAGAACGTTATGGAAATGTTTTTATGTTATTTTATTATCTTTTAAACTTACTGTGATCTTGACAGCAATATAAATAATATATACAAATAATATAGCCTATACACCTAAAAGTCACCGTGCTCTCGCATTTTGGCAGATTTTATTTCTCTCTGTTATTTTTATGTACCTAATATTTTGCCCGGGAATTTAGCTCTGCTTTCACATTGCTATTTAGTAGTCTTCACAACATGAATACTCAAATTACAACGAAACTGCAAAATTGTTGGTATTATGGATAATTCGGTCAAAAAATATACTAAGCAACACATTTTCATGCTGTTTTTGTGAATTAAGAAATTACATAGTTCCTAACAGATAATTCTTATTTCTGCTACGTGCAATGGTGCGTCGATTTGCACACCATCTTGCTCTCCATAAGTGTGTAATTCTGGGTTTTGTTTTATGTATTTAGTCTGCGTTTACCCAGATTACTTGTAGGTTTAACAAGAATCATGATTGATGCTGAAGGGTCTAGTATTGTACAGTATTAAAAGAGCAGTGTATTGGGAATAAAAGTGACACTGAGATTAAGGAAGGAGGAGGAGAAGGAGTCGAAGGACGATTGTTAACCACAAACAAAAATGTCATTAATGGGCAATTATAGGGAGACGGAGGGAAAAGGGTACACGCTCGCTGTAAGCTCAACAAGAATGCACAATCAGACAGCAATAGGGACAATCACCAGGGACACTCCTTGCTGGGTTCTAAATCGGGGAATGGTAGAATATTATGGATCTGTCCAGAGTGCAATGAAAGATGAAGAAGTACATAAATATGACATGCGAAGAAAACATATTCACAACAAGGAACATGGATTACTTTCAGTTTTATTTAACATAAACAAGAAAGAATCAAACTGAGAGGCGATACATATATAGAAAATATCTTCCCAGTTTCCTATAAGAGTCTTGCATGCAATATTTTCTGGTAGAATAACAATGAAGTACTCACAGTACTGCGATATTCGTTGAATTATGTGAGGGCACCTTAATTTTTACAGGCAATAATGTGATTGTTGTTGTGTAATGTCCATGACGTTTGAATCCTTAATTTTATATACTGTTTCTATTCTTTTCTTCCCATTTATTTTATTAGCCTTCGTGTTAGGGTCAATGGCAAGAATGGTTAAGACTAATTTGTTCCAGCCATTGAGATTGCCGAGAGGACTCCTGTAGCTAAGAGCAAACTGGCATATCAGCCCGAAAACTTTTTCGGTGCCGCTGAAATATAACTTAATTTTATTAATTAATAATTGCAATGGCTTTATTGAGTAATGCCATAATGAGGGGAAAAGTTGAACACTTATATTTTATGTGATATTTCCTTTAACAAATATTTACTTCTGTACTAACAGCCTCGATTTGGCCAACTATATCGCATCCGTAAACTGAAAATTTTTCGAGGCAGAGAGAAAATGGTTTGTGTGTAGATCTAATGTCTAGATATTTTAATGGGCATCCACAATACCACGAGAAACATAGTGACAATGATAGGGAAATGAGATTAAGCGCAATTTTGCTTATAGCGCACTGAGCAGTTCCTGATACTCGAAATGCACATGAACGCATATCGGCACGGCCTGACGGAGACCGAAAATAGGGATTTATAATATGGCATGGAATATATAGCTATCCGCCTATCGCAGTATAGTCAGTATTGGGATACATGCCACGTGCAGACGATGGATCTCACTAAACATTGCAGACTCACATAATGGTGACACTAGTTTTCAGCAGTTTAATATCATATATCTGACTAAAAAGAAATGTGTTGGGTTTTTTTTTTCACTTTTGTGTGTCTTCCACAAAATTCAGGAAAATGCACACTCCGTCACTGCCTACTGATAGATACTGCAGACATATTACATACTGGTTTGTGAATCGATCTGCCACAATTTGCATGATTCCACTCTTTTGTGAGACTCAGAAAGGTGAAAGGAAATTGGTTAGATGAAAATAAGATAGATCAAACTGCCAACAATTACTATTATGTCATAGCTTACACTTACAACTTACCGGCTCATCCAGTGCCCTGGCAGCTGTAACATTTTAAGGTTGCTCAGTGACAGTGTGAAGGAGGAGCCTGATGAGGAAGCTTGGGAGGTGGAACATGAACACCTTTGTTTACACACTGCACAGAGTTCTTCTTTTGTGCTGACTACTCTGAGCTTGGCTCTCCGAGCTGAGCACTGTGTCAATTCGTATTCATAGGACTCAGTGTAGGACTCAGTCTGGTTTAAAGTTTTGGTAAAATCAAAACATTGGGCTTAAAGTAGGGGAAGTTTTACCTTCAAAAATGATATAGTGTAACCCTTGATCTTCGACAGATGGAAGATATAAATTTTGACTGCACAGATAGATCTGTATTTAGACATGTACGACTATTCATATATAAGAAGAAATCTTTCATGACAGTATGTATTTGGATTTAATTTTATTCCAAAATGGTCTGTGTGAAAGAACAATAATCTAGGCACAATTTAAACTGAGCAAGAGAGATTGAAATGGAGAAATATCACTGTTTTTATCACTGTGTTATTTACCTGACTGTAGTTTCAACAGTGCTTAGTCATGATAATCTTGGATGTTGTCACCAATGATTGACAGAAACATGATCCATTTATTCATTTTTTCATTTTCATTTCTCAGGCGGAGTTAGGCATAAATGAGCATCATCAGGCTCAGATTATAAACTACATCCGCTTTGCTAGATATCAGCGAGGACAGAGGTTGCGAGCTGTTGATGTTTGCTTTGAGGAACTTAAAGACAGCAGGTAACATGTGTGAATGAGTGTTTGTCACATTTTGCTCTATCCACCTGTCCTAGCTGGGCTCAAATCTTTCCACTAATAGGCTCTGCCCTGAAGGTGAATTCACTTATCTTAAGTAAGTTGGTTGATATAAAGTGTAGTAAAGCTACTAGCTTCTGTAGTGTGTACATAATGTGTTTGACTTGTGTTGATGTAGGTTCAAATCTGAGCAAAATCCTTACACTGTTTAATAAAAACGTCCATGTTTTCTTCCTGTCAACAAGTACATTGTCTTAGTGCATGCACCATATTTTCACATTGTGTTTCTGATTTTTACAGGTGTTATAATATTTATCCCTGCTTTATGTCAAACCGACCAATTAAATTCAGTCAGTGCTTATATTTATTAATCTCTCATTTCAGACTCACAGATGAAACATTTACTATTGATGAGGTTACAGATATGCTGGATGGACTTCTGGCTGTTGTCAGGTCAGAGGTCGAGTCCGAGCTTATCAACACAGCTCACACCAATGTTCTCATGACACGCCAGATGTGTCAACAGGCTGAGAAATGGCATCTTAAACTATCTGCTGATATATCTGAATTAGAAAACAGGTAAGTCTTATCCATTTAACATAGGTGAAAATTTTCCACCAGAAGGTAGTATTTCCACCAATTTGATTTTGCGCTTCCGCCATTGAATAAAAATTTTCACCAAATGAAACCATCATGCCACTTGCCACCCCATTTAGCAAAAAAACAAAGGAAGATATAATTAAGAAAAAGAAAAAAAAAAAAAAAAAGAAGACGAAGTTACCATTGGCCTAGTCATAGATTCCAGGTGGCACTGGGTAATCTCTGGCAAGTTTTTGTATGGAGTAATTTTTTACACACAGATCTGTGCAGCTTACCTAATCAAAATGGGATGTAATCGCCGCATGCATATTTATATCAAGGATCAAGAGTATCTCATCCTCTCACGTAGGGTTGCCAGACTCTGCTGTTTTGGCACCAGATACCAGATTTTTGGCTCTTTGGGCTCCAACAGACTCTAGGTCAGAACTGACTAATTTACCCTACAAAAGTACTTGCACTTCTCTCAAACTGTTTGGTCTTTCAAGTGATTGCGATTCTGTCATAATTGACCGATGAACTCAAATCAAAGAACAATCTTTTTCCATTTTAACAATCATTTCCTATTATTATGCTCTAATATTTGTGAAAGGGTTAAGCTAATGCTAATACCCCTGTATTTGCAATACATGGACAGTTTGTAGTAAATGTCCTATTTAATTTCAAATCATGGTCCCTGGTGGCACTTTCCAGACATGCTTTGGCTCTTGTGTGCAATTTGGCTCTGGGTAAAAAATAATGAAAATAATCTCAAAACCCCACTCACATATTTCTCAGTTTCGCTTTTCAGTAGACTGGACATTGTCAGCAGTGACCAATTATTCAAAGGAACTGGAATGAAAAATGCTTGGAGATGGGAGTGGATTGATTGGAGCAATGAAGGAAGAAGGGTTAGATAATTTGCAAGAAAGATAGAGATCCCTGCTGACACATTACGCACTGGAAAGAAATTCCATTCGAATCCAAAGACAAAATCTGTAGCGCAAAAGCAGACTGGTATTGTTGGTTTCGTCAGCAAATGATAAATCCTTTTGGGAAATAATTGTTGTATGTAAAGTATTCATATCTGGAATTATTATGGTTTCCCAAGTTCTGTGTATAGCAAAGATGTGTTTAAACTAGCCAGTTACATCTTCTGTGTCCTTACTTTATGAGCATAAGGGGGTTACATGTTAGTCATCACAAGTATGAAAGTATTCATGTCCAAGTATTATTTTTTTCTGTGCCTGGTATGTAAGAAAATGAGGCTATTCAAATCAGGTCAAGAGCTTGCCTGTGTCTCCTGTGCCTTCATGAATTTTAAGAAAAAAGGATGTGAATCAAAGTATGAAGGTACAATATGGTAACTGCACTGTACTCTGTCCACTTACTATCTTTCCTCAGTCGACATATATTATGAGTATAAAGCAAAAAGAGATACCAACATATGATATGCGTAGTATATCTAAAGGCATCAAAGTGCCAGGCTGCTCTTAAGAGTTACATTATAAATTTTCTGCACCACATAAAATTCGAAGCGACTAGTGATTTTCCTCCATTTCCACTTTTGCCAATTCTCACCTATGATTTAAGGCAATGAAAAACATAAAATTGATTTCTAATGTTGATGGAGGTGATTTTCTTTCACAGGTCTATGGGAGTCTTTATTGGCCCCATATGCAAACAAAAGGGAGGGAACAGTAAACTTTTGTCAGTCTCAAAATTGAGAGAGAAAGGAGGAAGATTCCTGACACATAGAACTAATGGAAATATGTCAATAGTTAGTTATAGAAGAACATCATAATTTATTTTAGATGTTCAGTGTACATTCATCATTTAATTCATTTATTCACACATAAAACAGACATCATCTAGAGGCAAAAGGGACTGAAAGGGTTACTTCAGGTGGCCGTGTTTTTTTTTAGAAAATTTTCCTCTACAGGAAGGGAAGGGATGAAATGGTTCAGGGTAAGCTAGTTAATATTAGACATGATCATTGTTTGCTGTGTGAATATAGTTATTTTAAAACTAGATAAGGGATTATTTCCTGTAACAGTATGCAGCAATTTCATTCTGTCCATGCCACTGTCCATGTCACTTGTCATAACTGCAGTCAAAACTTTCAAACAATGCTCACAATAGTCACAGTGACAAATGAATTAATTCAAGCTGGATGTGTCATACTTTCCAGGGAACTGTTAGAGCAGATCAGAGAGTTTGAAGAGAGAGAATTTTCTGGTGCCAAGAAAGACAAAGATTTTGTCCCCAAGAAACTCATGCCTATTAATGACACAGGACTAACCCAGCTGTTGAATATGGTAAAGCAGCGTTTTGTCATGTATATGTGTTGTGATACAATACTGGTGAGAGCAGCATATGGGATGGAAAAGGAGAGTTAGGGCCAGATGAAATGGCAGTTATAACATTGGAATTTAAAATAAGTGAAAATTGAGATGAATATGGTCTGGATTTACAAGTGGACTGAAAACTGACAATGAAAATGCAGTGCTTGATCTGATCTTCACTGAAAAGCATAAATGACCTTGTTTGGATTTTAAATTACACTGAAAACTGCAGAGAGAGATAATGTGGATCTGAAATTTAATTGACAGGCAACTGGAACATCTTGACTAACTCTTGCATTTATATATTCTGAACCTTTTCACCACTTCATTCATTCATAAATCTTTAATCTCTTCTACATCAAATATATTATTTAGAGATTTTTTGCCACTATCTGATAGTGTCATTCATGTTACCAAAAGGGAATGATTACGAACGTAGGCATTACTGGTGGGCCAATCCCTCATTTTAAATAGTCGAATTGGCCAAGTCTTTTCATACCAAGAATCCCAAAGATGTACTAAAGTTTAATCTTTTCTGACTCGAGCTTTTTCAGTTCATCAGGGAAAGAAAGTCCACAATAAGGGTTGATAACCAAAAGATCATATCAAGCAGCATGGCTTGTATGACAACCTGTTTTCACCAGAAATCGTCTTCATAGTTGCTGGCACTCTGTGGTCTCAGCATATTGATGTGCACTTCCCCATCACTGCCAATTCCTCCCTCCCTCCTTTTCACCAACATCTCTCCTTTTCTTATCATTCCCCTCCCATATTGCACGACTCCCCCACAAAATAAAAAATATTTTAAGCCCAGGTATATCTGTATTGTTGGCTTTGTTTTCTTATTGACCTTTGAGGGCCATTTATGTTTGTTTTTATTTCATTTCTTTTTTCATTTTATTTGTAAGGACAAATGAAGTATTTATCTTGATCAAATCTTATGAAACATATGACAGCACTAAGTCAAAGCTAGTATTATACAGAAAACTGCAGAAACGCATGGGTAGGATCTGTCAGTTCCTCTAGAACGGAACCTCATTCCGTGATTACCCACATATTCTCACACACATACACATACAGACAATGGCTCATAAATCTGAGCCCTGTGTCAGTCAGTCAGCATCAGCGTTATCAAGCCAAAATTTGTCCCTCAGTCACCCACCCTTTCATTCTAGCGTATTCCTGCTGGCCATGTTAACCCTTCTTCATCTTCCCTTCCTTATAGTGTAACATAAACAACCCCATTTAATTTGCATTAAGCTGCGACACCCAGACCATGATACTTTCATGAGAATGTTTGGCAGAATTAACTTGTTATTTGAACCAGATTTGAGCAACTCACAAAGATCGAAACTAAAGTTCGAGCCTCAGGATCACAGTCTTCAGGCTTGATCCTGACTCGCTTGGTCAGTTAGTTGAGCCGCAGCAAAGATCGGCGTGGTTCGGCCCGATTTTTTTAGTCGAGCTGCCAGAATGTTGTTTTAATTACTTATTTTTCATACTGCTTGCCTTGAACAGCACTGAATACTCTATTTTGTTTTGAATTTCCGCAGAAAATTGATGAGTTGCAGTCAGAGAATGAAATGTTGTTACAGCGCCTTGCTAAATTCGACAAAGAGGTGAGGTTTCTCAGTTGAGAAAATCATATTGAATTTATGACTTTCAGACTTTCTGAATTCTGGTCTCCTAAAGAGGCAGATCTTTCACTCTTGGCAGGCTCAGTAGGTGTTGTGGTTAATGGTTAATCCCTACGCAACTGCTTGAGCTAGGAAGATGAAGACCAAAGGCTAGATATGTTTCTTAAATGACTGTAATGAAATCTTGATAATTAGTATACCTCTTAACACACTGGGTTTTGTGTATATTTATTAACAAGGATGTTTGATTACAGAACAAATCAATCAGATGCTATAGTGATAAAGAAAATAAGGACAGTGTACAAAATAACACAGGATAAACATTGACCAAGTACATACAAAATAAGCTACAGAGTATCCTGAAAATTCAGTCTCACCCATTATTCTCAGTTTGTTTGTACTATCTCTCTCTTCATTTTCTGGACATATTATATCTTTCTTAATTTTATAATTTTTCACATTAATTATTAGAGGTTACTTATGAAGCTAACAAGATTTGTTTGTTCTTTTTCAGTTTACAAGTAACTACCAGAGAACAAAATCATTAACATCAGATCTAGAGCGAATGCAGGCTGAACTTCGGGCCAAGGGAACCAGGGTTGGTAACCATTAGTTATTGAATGAGACAGACAGAGTGTGAGGAAAGTGATTGTTGAGTCTGTTATTATATTTGCTGCTGCCACTGTCATCTTGTTATACATACTGCTGATATGTTCATCCTCGCTGTTATTTCTGTTCTTGTAGTTACCCATGTCAGGTGCTAGGCAGTGTTGAGGTAATGTGACATTTTTCTTTTCTAGCGGCAAGTCAGTTTTTTTTTACTGTGTGAAAAGCTTTGTAATAGTAATGTTAAAATTAGGAGTTTCCCGTACTGCAACATTGTTGTGACCCAATGAAGAAGTCCTTACTAGCTTTCAACCTGTGGACTGCATTGCATCAAGCATGCAATGATACAATAAAAAAATGTGTTTTCTTCTAAACAACATAGCAATTATTTCCCTAGCCAAGCATTCTTCTGTGAATCTGTAATCATGCTTCTCTTATTTTCACAGCCGGAGGCCACACCAGAAGAAGTTGCTGACATGACTCGCAGGATGGCAGAACTTCAGGCTCAGATAGATCAGGTGAGGATGGATAATATTATTATTATTATTACTGAACTTGTAAGAAAGGTTTTAATGATGTACAGAGAAATATTTTCTTCTGTTGGTGTGTTGATACAGCCTACATGGACTATCCTAGCCACCCAGGATATCAACAAGTTTAATAAGTTTATTGGGATAAGCCTAGACAACAGCTGTGGTACATGGGCAAAAATACAATCTACAATGGGCCAGTACATGAACATTTAAAGCACCATGACTATTAGCTTCATACATGTTCACAATGTACCTGTACATTCACACACATGTTCATAACATATTTGTACATTTTACATTTGACTATAATATACTTATTTACACTAATAATCATGCAATCCTTACACATATTATTCTTTTTTTGTCCTAATTACTTAATAGCTCTATATCCTTCCTGAAATTTTTATAACACAATTTCGATGTATTTTACTAATCTCACTAAAACAATAATTTGCCTACTCTCAAACAACTTGCATTAAACATGTTAGGTCATACATAAAAACCTTCTGTTCTCTGCATGTTTTCAGGAACGCAAGAAAGGCCAGGTGTCAGCAGAGCATGCTGAGAAAGAGATTGCCAACACAAAACATGAACTGCTGAGGATACGAGAAATGTTGGAGATGGCAGAAAGGGTAGGTTTTTTTGGGGTACAGGTGTTGAGGGCAGGGATAGGTAACAGTGCCGAACAAAGTGGATAATATCGGGACATTTTAAAACAACTCAACTTTCCAATTTTATTTCACCATGACATCATTTCTCTAACCTAATAATATGCACCTGTTTTAGGGGCATTTCTGAAATCTGTATTTAACAGATTGTGGGCTGTAAGCATGAGGGTCCTTTGTGAAAATTTTGTTCAGTAATTGTACTACATTTGAATAGATTTCAGCTCAGCGCACTATAATCAGTAGGTATTATCTTTGTTACTCTGCAGGAGAAGTTCTAAACATTTCTGCTACCAAAATCGTTTTAACACTGTTAAGAACTGCAGATCTCAGGCTGACTACCGCATTATCATTTGATATTGAATTATGATGGAAATTTATATATGCAGTTGTCTTCTTTTACAGGAACTTGAGAAAAAGGTTAGTCAGACCACTCCGTTCAAGAATCTGAAACAGATGCTGCAGAAGAAGAATGACCAGATTAAAGATCTACGCAAGCGACTTACAAAGTAGGTGATGGTCAAGGGCTAAGTCAATTATTTCTAATAGGCCAGAGATTCTTCATGACACACATTTGATGTAACAGTAGCCCTATGCTATCCTCCAAAGTGTCAGATGCTGATGTAATAGCCTAGTTCTTTGTATTTTTCTCAGCTAAGTGAAGAAGTAAAGACACACTTCTACATCTGGGAACAAATGAAATAGGCCCCCATGTTTAAACCAGGTCATCAGGATCAGCTTATAAATCTGAGTTGGTGATTAAGTTTAATACAACCCAACCCCTTCACAATGAACCAGGCTCATAAAGATCACTTGGTTTGGATGATCAGATCCCCACAAACATAATTTTTTTCAGTGAAATTATCATGGTTTTTAGCAACTGTACAGAGCTTCATGAAAGGTTGAAACAGTCATCATTTTATCCCAGTGGTAGACAAACTTTCTTCTAAAGCCTGGACATATTGGGCTTTTCTATACAAAATTTGTCATGAGGCATACACAACACATGATAAGTCTACATCTAGTTCATAGTTATCATCACTTTTTAGCGATACGCGTCCTTGGGAAGTTGTAAACCCGAGGGATACATGGGCATCATCATTCAGTATGGCTGTCCCTTTTATCATTTTATTAAACCTGTAACACACAAACTTCTACATAATGTGCGTGAATTTGGTTGTTTCATGTTATGATTGACACTGAAATACACCATCTAAAGCAGATGCAATAATGTATTTCTAGGCAAGCCATGAGTATTAAAAAACATGACAGCCCATTTACAGCAGTTCCCCAGGTTATAACAACTTCCTTAGATTGGTTCTATAGCGATAATATATAGCAAAGGATCTGAGCAACAAGAAAGCAAGGAATTCAAGTATGTGAGATTTGAGGTCATGAAGTTTTTCCGCATATCATTATGTACATTTTACTTCCTCAGATATAGCGTGATAAGCCTTGGCATTGAGTGGCATAAAGATCACTTGGTGAAAATGCATCTGTTTACACTCTAGGAAATATGGCAATATGTATTCGTTGTAAAGTGCCTCCAAAGTGCTATTCATTGAGTGGTTAATGAAATGTTGCCATAAGTCATAGGTAGCATATTAAAGACTTTTGCCAACCAATTCTTTCTGAACAGTAGGGTTGCAGATTTATTTAAGCTCATCTGGCTTTGGACTGAACACTTGCAAGGAGCTTTGACATGAAACCGTGTTTACTTATGCTCTGACTTTGCTGTTCACTGGGTGTCTTCACGTCTTTCGGGCAGAAATTACCGTCCGATGCCATTCAGTTCTTGATTGAAAAGTCATGGATGGAAACATGTTGTTGTGTGACTATGTCTTGAGATTATCGCTTTGAACTCTTAGTGGCTGGTTCAGCTTTGGGAATGATTCAGGCCACTACACAGACTTATCTATACTGATGGCATGGCTATGTTAGAATTTTAGCAGTGGTTGCTGACTGTGACAAAGTGATCCTACCAACTATTTATTCTCACTTTCTGTCTTTCTTTTTTTTCTTTCTGCATTTTCTCTTGAGTTCTCTTAAAATTTCCAAGGTGAAAATGCATCTGTTTACACTCTAGGAAATATGGCAATATGTATTCGTTGTAAAGTGCCTCCAAAGTGCTATTCACATGTTATTCTTTGTTATGATTAATATTACATTATCACTTAGTCATTCCTCCTACCACATCTCTAGAGCATCTCTTTGTGCGAACATCACATTGTGCCTGCTCACTCTCCAGTTTTAATAGAAATACACTGACAGATGAAGAACTTTGAGACTGAATTCAGGGAGTAATAAAATCTTCTCATCTTCACAGGTATGAAGCTGTCGGGGATGACTAGGAAGTCAAGCTGAGGGGCTTCATCCGATCATAAATTTCAACATTTCAAGATTGACATCATCATCATCAACAACATCAATCTCCATGCAACCTCCATTCTTAGGCCATGAACAAATTTCTCTTTCAAGAACTGATCAGATATTTGGATGCCAGATGTTGTTTAAACAAATGTTTCATAAATGGACAATTCGCCATGAATTCTTTGTACACAGACATTTTTCTAATGACTAGAGGTTGAAAAGATGTTTCAAAGTTTCAGCCTATAGTCAGCATATGTACATTTCATCAAACAAGAATTCCTTCTCCCTCATTTTCCAAATTCAGTTTCAACCTAAGCCTGTTGGCCAAGGAATTATGGTGATTTATTGCTATGTTGTAAAGTATTTTCATCTGCAGCAGTTGGAAGAGTGAATAAGCGAATGCCTGACAGAGATATTAATTTGTTAAGAGAGTAAAAAATATATGCCTGGTTAATGGATCTTTTGCTGTCATGTGTTTTTCTGTACCACTTAAAGTTCTGAATCAGTAAATAGGGACAAGAATATGAAAGAGTATCTGAAAATAATAATTTGATTACAAAAGAAAGTCATTGGAGGAATGTCCTGGCAATGTTCCCACCATCAGTGAAATGCCTCTTCAGTCATACGTGTTTCTAGCAAAAGTATCCTTTAACAAATGTCCTGTCCTCAAACTGTCCATCAGTGATCTGTCTGTTAAGGAACTGCCTGTCAGTAAATCATCTGAGCACTCAGAAAATAGATCGGGTACACCGATATCAGCGGCAACAGAAGCACAACTCTGAACGGCTACAACGCAACCATTATTCACTATACTGTAGATGCGAATATGTCTCACTATGTGAGTTACAGCTGGAAAATAAATCCAATACATCAGCTTCAATTTCATTGTCGACAACATCAACAAGTGTCAATAAGTCTAATTGTGTCAAGCATTTCAGAAGAGAAGGTATCAGGTACATCAGCAGTGGCATCACCATTATCAGAAACTCTGGTATCAGTTACTATGATCATCAGATTCTAGATGTGAAAGAGTTTCATTTTGGAGAATTTATCTTAGAAGTAATGCAACTTTACAGGCTTGACAGAATGTTGAAAATATTTGGAAAACTGAAATCAGATGTAAAGGTAAGCACATTTAACAATCAACCAAGTGGGAGAATGAGACAGGTAGTTTCCATGTTAATTAGAAATCTTTACAGTGATGTTGTTGTGTGAAATTTTTGGCCACTGCTGTCATCCCGATCATCAGCATCAACAACTGCAACTGCTTGTGATGAGAACACATTGAGGACAGCAGCAAAGGAAGAATGCAAAGACACCCAATCCAGTGACATTATCACTGCGTTAAAATGTAGTCACTGCTTTTGCGTTGTGAAGAAAGCTGTCTATGGTGATTACTATAGAAGTATTTTCGATTGCTTTTTTTTCCACAATGATCTGCTTTTCACAAGTTGGGTTATACCCACAAAAATTACTTTCCAGGGTGAAAAGAGTACTGCTAAAAATTGTTAAAAGGGCTTACTACTAGCAACTAATTAATATAGGAAGTAGTACTCTGAAAAATGCAAATGCTGGTATATCACTATCACTATCAATTATAGTATGTTTTCTATGATTACGAAGCAGGTGTGGCAGTCCTCTAACATCATTCTGGATTGCTCTAGACTTCTGTACTCATACACGCATGATAAAACCATCATGTGGGACCTTGCAAATAAAAATTACTTCTACAGTACATCAGAGACTTTTCTTTAGTTGTATTATTTACAGAGATCATCAACAGTGTGAATAAACACATTGATCATGGATATCTCTGGGAATCAACATTAGAATCCTTCTTGAATTATGGACAAATGAAGAGATAGATCTGAACATAAAGTCACAATTTTATTTTATATTTCATCCAGCACAATGTTTACTGAGATGCCATTTTGCCTGAACAATCATGCTAGATTTAACGCCTTGATTTCAGTGTGTTGTATTTTCACTGAGACATGTTAGTGGGCATTGTTTACCTATTAGAATTCACTCATATGCCCAACCTCTTTTATTGTATCATGGTCAGGATATTTGTTGGTAATGAGCCAGAGGATCTGCTTTCTCTGTCCATGGCTGCATGCTTGGGTTTTGTATTTCATTATAGATGTGAAGCATTTGTTTCTTACATCTAGTAGCTGTAGTTTGTGAAAATTCCTCAAGCTTAATCTAGTAGTGTGTGAGGGTTATAAATCTTACCTGGCTTATTAAATGACTTTTCTTCTCTCAGCAAAATGCAATATTCTGTTTTAGGTTAATTAATATGACCCATTGATGCTTATCAAGCATATTTTTCTTGAATGCCCATTGACATTCACCAATTCATCCTCTCTATCCATTCATCCATTTATCCTTCCACCTACTCATCCATTCACCCATTATCCATTCATCCACATCTCCACTCATTCACTAACCTGTCCATGCATTCAAATGCTGCACATCACTCAATCATCTACTTATCCCAAAATATGGAATATGTTGTTTCAGTCCATCCAACTGACAAATCCATCCACTTTCTTAAAGATCTTGAATGATGGAGTTTTCTCCATCTTTACATTAAAGTTTATGTATAGCATATTACACTTCATTTTCTGGAGTTTAATAGCATTGTTATTTTATTTTGGAAGATATAGGGCCAGGCCTCAACTACAATGTCTGAAGCCCCTTGTACTAGAAATGTTGGAATAAGCTCCAATCTTAGTGTTGTCAGATCACCTCATCACAACAACTCCTCTGAAACAAGGAAAAGCTGAGATCAAGAGAATTAGCAATGATCCAGTGACTTCAGGTTAGAAATTGCAGTTTGAATCTGACCACTTGTATATTGTGATGTTTTGTCAAGGTGACCAGATTTTTTGGGTGTCACCGTTCATTTTTGCTAAGTTAACCTGCATCACACAATTATCTGTCCACTGCTATCATATCCGTCCTTTTTTTATGTTCCAAGTTATGAAAACAAAAAAAAACCAAAAAAACACTGCCACTGGCAACTGCCAAGTGCCTAAGTTGGACATTTGTAGATGTTATTCAAGGATGATATGGTACTGTCAAAGTAAAAAATAATTTAAAATAGTGAAAACTGCTTTTTAATGGGTCATATGGCAGTCCCGAATCTGCTACCAAATCATTACATCAACTTCAAGGATCCAGGAGGGAAGATTTTTCTTATTCTACCAGCAAACCTCATTCAACAGAGGGTGTCCACCTGTTTCAGGCAACCGTTTTTAGTTTGAACGAATGATGGTCATCATATCCAGATGTAACTGTATTCTGTTATCTCAACATTCCACTAAAGTGAAAGTTGCAAGTAAGCAGGTTGCAGTTAGATGGAGTCATCTGTATTACCATGGTATCATCACTGCAATGACTTTACTAGGGCCTGATACACTTGGCAATCAGCTCTTGATCTCTGACATCTCCTCTTCCCACAAAACCGAGTAGGGCACGCCATTTAGCTTCATTTAGCAAAAGTGCTTATTTCAGAATGTTTCCAGGTATTCTATTTTTCCTGGCCTAGCTCTATCTGTGGTAGGGGCTCCAGAGTTGGCAGTTTTGGCCTTGGCTGAGGAGTGCAGTGCTATAGCCAGGAGGTGCATGCCCAAAAAAATTTTGAAATTGGGGCAAAGACTCATGACCCATCCTCATCTTGGAATATCTGCAAACTATAGCCTTGTTGAAGAAATATATTAACTTAATATAAATTTGTGATATTATATGGTGTCTGTTTTACTAACTGTGTGACCTGTCAGACTGCTATGATCATGCCCCGAATAGAATGAGAATTTTGAAAATGACTTTCTCTTTTATGAAATTGACATTTTCATGCAGCAGAATATTAGAACCTGTTAAGAGAGTGCCCATGTGGAGCTGCTGTCTTCCACGATATAAGTAGGCAACAAAGTAAATGGCTCATGGATGAAAGGGAATCGTATGCTGGTAGGATCATGATTTTTGTTCTATATTAGTATGACCTATGAGCACATGAAGTATGCAAAAAAGATTGGTTGAATGTTCATCTGACTTCGGCCATCATCATTGCAGTCTGACAAAATGTTTTTATAATTCTTGCTGGCAAGTGGCAACGTGAGAATAAATTGCATTACTATAGTATGGATGCAATTCTACAATGATTTCACCTCTGATTTCAAGTGTTCTGAGTCCAGGTAGACATAGAAAGCTCATAAACTGATATGTGGCATCTGGGGAAGAAATTGATATATTTTAGAACTGTGTAAAAAGAATGTAATTGACTAAAGCAAAGGTGGGCAGTAAACTGGATGTAAACAGTTGAATTTTAAATCCAGTTTTCCTTTTTGGCAATTAGAGGAAAACATTTGAGCTAAGACTGATGAAACCAATGCTGTGGAGTTTAGGGGGACACTGATGCATTAGGCTATAAAGTTGGTGAAACAGATTTTTCTCACACCCCAGCTGCTAATTATATTTTCTCCATTTGGTGATATTTATTGTCACATGAATATTTTTTTGCTCTATAATGTATTTATTAGTTGTATATTTTGCTGAGCTTTCTCAGTGGATAGTGCATGAAATGTAAAAAAAAGGGAAAGAATGTGTGGTAAAATTATGCTAGTTTTTATTTATTTGAAATAAGGACATTCTTTGTGCAAAATATTTATGGATGTTTTGCTAGTTAAGCAGTTGTTAACTGACAATGAGTGTTTGCCTCAGATATTATGGAGAGTAATCTCCCTTGCTCCACTCCATTTTTCACTCAGTATCTTAAGTGCTGCAGTTATCGTTATGATCAGACACAATTGTTTCAGTGAACATGTTCAAAACCTGTTCTTTGAAAATGTATGAGAAAGGGATAGAACATTTAACAATAAAACTGCTAAATTTTATAGATAAATTGAGACTGGATCAAATGACCATAGGTCCATTAGTTGTTGGAAGAGGGGGTAGTGATGCAATACAGTATTTAGAAATGCATAATGCCAGTGTGGTTTCTTATTTGTTGAAAGGCAGTTTGAGCTTGAAATGTGGATTTCATAAAAAGTTGTGATGTTTTGAACTATGTATGTGTATGTATCATGCACATGAAGAGCAAATGCTCCTGTACCGTTTCCATTCATCTCAAAGGCATTCTGTATGGCCTGGCACAGTTTGCAAAAACCATTATTAGTTCTAAAAACCATGACAGGCTGTGAATTTTTATTACCTGCAATATGTGCCATCATGAATTTGATAGTTGAGTTTTTAAAGTATTTAATGATTTAGCGCATGAAATTTCTTTTAAGCAGGGATGATGTTGGGTAAACTTCCATAAGTAATTGGGTTGCACACCAATTGTATTTGTGGTTTTGCATAAGGAAAAGTTGAGAAACTATTAAAGTGACCAAACCTCATGAAATCTGCCCTGAAATTATGAAAATCAGACAGAGACTTGGGGTTACTTTGGTACAAAGTGTTGTTTCATTACTTGCACAATCTTGTACACCATGTACCAGTACCCAGTTTGTGTGACTGTTGAGTGCACTCTTCATTACAATTATATATGTATTACATTCTTTCCACCTTCTGTTAGTGACAGAATTCTGTGCTCATTGGAGCATGACAGATTAAACTTCTTTAATTATTATGAACGATGGGTTCCTTCCTCTTTTTCTGTCACTATAAGTTTACTTGTTCATACAGCTCATAAGCTTACCCAGCAGGCATTGTTCAGTATTGTTTTAATAATAGCATGACCTCACTTTAATATTCTGAGCCCATATCTCAAGTAGTCTAGTATTACTTTTCACTGACCCTCCTCACTGCAGAGAAATTGTTGTTGTTTCAGTCATTCTCCTTCATCACTGCATTTTTGAACATCCTCTTAACTGCAGTTTGATTTTTGTTTGAAATATAGGAGATAGACAAGGAAGAAATATGCTGTGGGAATACAGGCTAAAAGAGTTTAATGGGAGAAGGCTGTGTTAGGCCTTTAGATTTCTATCTGGACAATTCCAGTAGAATGTCACATCAATTACGCTAATTTCAATAAAGCCTCTTCTTTACATCAGTTAATTTGGGTTGTGTTTAGCAGGAATTAAATAACTCTTTAAATGTAAACTGTAACTGGTAGCTGTAAAGTCACAGCTTTTCAGACATTAGCAGAAGTGACTTGGCATTCTACTGGAATTGTCTATTTTCATTAGTCTTTAAGTTGGCATTCTAGACTACTCCATCATCTGTCAGGCATCTATGAGTTAATAATACAGGTAGTGATCTATGAGAGGAAGCACATAATCAACTTGATTTGTTAGCTGGTTGGCTGTCTGTCTGACTGGCTGGCAAGTAGGTATTTAAAGTGCTTTAGCACACAATCCCCTATACAACCACACATCCCCATATCCCACCCCAAAAAACATTTTATCATTTAGGTGAAGAGCATCTATGAATTGTATATGATTTTTTAAAACTTCACACTTAAACATACATGTTATTACATGTTATATGGGGTATGAATCAAGGTTTTTGGCATAGAGTCGCTTCATACTTAGGCCATAAATGTTTTATTACAGCTTACAAGAGACAGGCAGTCAAGTCCTGTTAATTGCAACTCTAGGGAAGCATGTGTGAGCAGTTGAGAAATGTGTCAGGATCATGATTAAACACTAGGCTTAAATATGGAAGTTAGGGAACAATATTCAGACAGTAGGCACTCATGGTTTAATTGCTACGAATTAGCTTCCCTGTGGTGTAGTGATAACACGTTCAGACTTGCAAGCTGAGAGACTCTGGCTTCAATCCTCTGTAGGGATAGGAAAGTTTTTAGTGGTAGGGTTTTGGTTTTTTTTCATAGGTCCTTTTCAAAATTGATCTCTCCACTGTAATTTGATAAAACTCTAGTGGCACACTTCCCAAGCTAATGTGTAATAGCTTTTCAAAAATATATCAGATTGGGCTCATATTCCACCCCCTTACTGAAAATGAACAGGGAAGAATAAAATGCCTTTCTATCCAGTTACACAGTTACTGTTCCGTGGAAGTATACACACCTATCTCTTGTTTTCTACCTTTGTATATTGTCCATGTTGACACAATATATGGGTCGTGTATGACTTAATGAGAGCTGTATTATCATGGCCATACACATCTACACACTAGTACACAGACTATATTAAGCACTCTTGGTGTGTTGCAATAAAGTAAAAAGTTTGATTAAACACATTGCAAACTAGGAAAACCAATACTTTAGCTGATCTTATTTATATATTTGTGATAAACTGGGGCTCGTGGGACAGATCGATTTGAATGTAGACCATAGTTAGTGGGCTTTGCTGAATCAGCAAGAACAAAATTGTTATTTGAATACAGTGCTAATTATTCTCCTTTATGTCTTGGAAACATATAACACAAAGGATAAGGGTGTTGAGAAACAAACAGTGTTCTCATAGCACCATCCAAATGTATCAAACCGTAGAGACATGAGTTCATGATATTATGACAATCTCAGTGTGAAGTCCATAATATATATATATATGAGCTGGTCTGCATTATCTCCCCTGGTTTGTCACGAATGGCTGTGACATTGTTTATGGCCATTTTAAATCATCCAGTCTCTAACAACACATTTCACTCACGATATATAATAGTGCACCATTTCAAGTGTCAGTAAAATGAACCAAAGCAAGCCAGATGATAGTACAAGGGCCGTGTTGTGCCCACTCTAGCGCACTGGAAAGAGAGGAGGGGCTGTAAAGCGAGAATTAGAGGTAAAACTGTTGTTACTAGTTCTGTATACGAATGGACTTGTAAGGTTGGAAGGGGGGGGGGGCAGTGGGAGAGAAAAGAATCATTCCTCTAATTCATTTGTTGTACATTTACAGTCAACTCCATTTATTCGCAACTTCTCGTCGCACAGAAAAACGTGCGACTGCAAAAAGCTGCAATTATCCAGTGACATCTGAGTGTATATACAGTAATTACGTTTAGTTATATGGAAAATGTTGCGATTTAGGACAAGTTGCGACTGTCCGGATTGCGATTAAGTCCAACAGACTGTATAATAATAAATTCTCATCTGAGTGGGATAATGTGGGCACAATATGAGAGAACGTGACAACAATGTAAGGAGTTTCGTTATCTGATCTGTGCTTGTCAACATGTAGACCTACTTTTCTGCAATATACAGATCAATAATGTCCACGTTGAATACCTCGGTGGTGGCACAAACATGTTCATTGTGTCTTATGTATCTGTGTTCTCTTGGGCCCGGTGAGGGAGAAGGGAGGGGAGAACCGTTTGAACTGTTTAAATAAGTTTTTATGAGGTTCTAATTTTCACGAAGTTTGCCACTTCAGCTTCACAGGCGAAGTTTA
>JAWQUT010000009.1:2535881-2548798 GCA_033807755.1 Ellobium chinense | reverse complement strand
AAAAAAATACTACATACATCTGCAACAGCACCTTCTTATCAGTTGCATCATCAGCATCTGCCACAGTAGCAACAAATGACGTATCGATTACTTAATTGACTGCAATCTCGTGAGTGGGTGGGTGGGGGTGTGATGTAAGTGTGAGTGTGTAGGTATTTGTGTGTGTGTGTGTAGATGTGTGTGTGTGTGTGTGCGCGCGCGCGTTTGTGTGTGTGTATCTCTGTGTGTGTGTGTGTGTGTGTGTGTGTGTGTGTGTGTGTGTGTGTGTCCTTGTTTGTGGGTTTATGTGTGTCGCTACACATGAACATCTCTCATTCTTACGCCCTTTCACTACGTCTCTCACTTGTTCTATTTTCTTTCTATATCTGGCCCTCAGACTCCTGTTTACTCGCTTTTCTAGACTAGACGTGTGTCTCTTATTTCAGCTGTCGGTCTTCAAAAAGTGCTCGGACACGAAATGTTGACTGTTTCTTAAACTCCATATTTTTCGAAAGTTTTATGCTAACTCTGGACAGAACCATATTTAATTTCAATCATTATCATCATTACCATCATAAGAATTTAAGAACTGAAAGAACAACCGTAATTTTTTTTCCAGCGATGATTATTATAAAACTTATTTAGTACCGCATATTTTCGACCTGAAAAGGTCTTTTTCAGACATATTATCATTCCAAGTGACCATCTTATCATTTTCAAAAGTGGAGACACTTTCGAACCGTGCTTCAAAAGTTTAATAAAAGGTTCCAAATTTTCGGACTCAATAATCCTTCATCAGGGAACCTTAGAGAAACGATGACTGTTTTATATCGATTACATGTGTTAATAACATCAACACCATGTTATTATTGTCGTCGTGAAATCATCATCATCATCATCATCATCATCATCATCTTGGAACACATTAAAAAATGTTAAAAGTTCTGTCCAAACCAGCGAAGGATTAAGAAATACTCTTTAATACTTAAAATAGACTTATATAATGATATAAAATAATAACGAATTTTCGAATCAGAGATGTGCTTCATCATTAGGTTCAGTGTCATCATCATCACATCATCTTCTTCATCATCATCACCATCATTTGGAACACATTTTTAATTTTTTTTTTAAAAAAAACAGCGAAGGATTATGAAATATACTTTAATATTTAAAATGGACTTTTATAATAACAAATAATTACGAATTTTCGAATCAAAAATATGATTCTTAATCAAGTTAAATACATCATCATCATCATCATCATCATCATCATCATCATCAGGCCCAATATCTCTTACACTGATTAATATCAAAAACTACTAAAAAAAGAAACGGCAGAATATCTCTAAGCATTATCGTCGTTGTCGTCATCACCACGACAGTAACGACAGCTGAAGCGTGGGCATGTCGTTTGAGTTTCAACACCTCATTGAGTATGCCAACGCAAGTCATACGGAGGATTGAGTGCTTAGAATTTTCTGGTCGAACGTACATGCTTCTATGCATGAGTAATCTCACGTCTGAACTACGCCGGTATACTCCACGAACTTACGTTAAATTGACGTATGGTAGCGATGTAAACACGATTGAGATGTGATGACACTCCTAACCACTCCTAAGCAGGATAATACATATTATTCAATCTTATAAGAACAATGAGTGTTTTATATCACATGTATTTATATATCATCAACACCATGGTGTTATGGTCTTCAACATCGTCCTTTTACCAAATCACCTTAGGTGGAAAGACGGCCGGTGGGAGGGGGGCGGGGGAGGGGGAGCAGGTATACGAAGAGTCCACACTATTAAGTTTCAACGTGCAGTTTCAGGGTCGTAATTACCTCGATTCGGAGCCCCCCACAAAACCAACTCTTGGGGGCCCCTCTCTGTCGTCTGTTCTCTCTTCTTCTTCTCTCTTCACCCCAATTTTCTCCTTTCTTCTTTGTTAGGATACAAGTTAACTTCAGCCTGTCATGTTAACTATTGAAAGATAACAACATGATATCTTAAACTGTCCCAGCTTGAATGTTATCGCTGAAATGTTCCAGATGCATTGCTTTCTTTGAGACACTGCATAACAACGCCTCTGAGAGATAGAGAGAAATGAGGAAAGAAAGGGAAAGAGAGAGGAACGAGTGTGTAGACGAAAGACTTCCAGATGGGTCAAATCGTTATCGCTGTGTGTACTTCTATGCTTAAAGAATGTTATGTATTCTTCATACTTTATGGCTTTCTTAGTCATCACGGGGTTTTAGGACTGGCCCCTCCATGACTGACTCTATGGTCTATAGGTATGAAGATGCCAATGTTTTTTTAACTGTTGGCTATATTATTAGGTTTTGCACCTCTCATTAACTTATCCTGGGGTCCCATGTCAAAATACTTTCCAAACATGTTGTTTAGTTCTTCTTCCAAGTTTTGACACAAAGAAAAATGCCCCGCAACCAGCTAGCTTTTGAGAACTTAGGCAGTAAAGCAGGCTACCTAATATTTTAGGCCTTTTCACTCAGTAAAGAGGGTAACCTTACCCACCTAGCAATAACCACAAATTTTATACATGAGTGGCTAAACCTCACCTATTCTGAGTCTACACATGTATTTGCACCTATCTAAACCTTTGAAATTAAAATTCAGTCCATTTCCCCTCTCCCCATGGCCAGTTTTCTGATTTTATAGGGACGATTTAAAATTGCATGTTTTTATGCCAGGTGCCATTGGCATCTTCATCACATCTATAGGCGTATTAGATATGTTCCTATGATAAAACACTGATTTTGGGGATTTTTCAGTTTCTTTGCTATGCTGAATAGTAGGGTGTTTGCATCAGAAAGAGTAAAAAGACCACTCTATTATTATTATATCGCCTTCATGTTAGCCCGATGATTCATGCAGGCAGTGATACTAATTTATCCGTGTTGATAGGGAACGAGTATTAACGAATCGCATGACGTCACGTTTTTGTATGCTCTGGTACACATGGGACAACTATGTCTATATTTTCATAGTATCAAGAGAGAGTTTTGTGATTTTTTAAAATTGTTTACAACTATGTACGGTACAAGATATTTATATGACATTATACTATGACACTGGCTGCAGTATTATGTGAAATCGATATGCAAAGGTATCTTATGTTATGCATTACAGTCTAACAGTCAATATTTACTGCTTCGGAGCTCATATATACACATTTCATATACCTCCATGGTTTTTTACTTGTTTCTTTGCAACGTTTGTGTTGTTGTTGTTGTTGTTGTTGTTGTTGTTGTTGTTGTTGTTTTCCACGACATAATATTCGAATTATCTGAATGAGCATTTGCTGGATCATATTGTTGGTCCTTGCATGAAATTAATCATTAAGCATATCAGCAGAGATATATTTATGTCCTAACTTGTAAGACGTTGTCTGTGCTTAAATTTCGATGGTGATATTTGATGCCAGTTATGCATATATTTAGTTTAATTCGTTCCACAGCTTAGACTTTTGATCTGAACGGTAGCTAAGTATTCTGGGAGCTAATAATACTATGTTCTTCTTCCTGTAAGAGCCAAACTAAGTGACATCATAACATGCACTATATAGGGAACGACCGTAACGCGCTGAACACTATAAATACATTTAAGTCAGTCTCATAATTTAATGAAAATTTTAATACATAGGAATCTCGTTTGTTATTCTGCTATGTTCTACTGACTTCCCAACCTTAAATCGCATTTGAAAATTTTAAAAAATGAATATCCGGATGGTACAGTACACTTCCAGTTTTACCTAAGTCACCAAACCATTATATTTCATGAATAGATAGATGAGGAATCAGAAAGGAATAAGCGCCATCAGTTTCATGTTACGTTGAAATAATACCGCACAAGTAGAAGAGAGCATAATTATAACTCTGTGCATAGTCGGGCTGCAAGGGGGCCCTACCGGTATCGATAGGTGTTATTCCAGTCTAAATCTTTCGTCTTCGCGCCGCAGAAGCTGTTTACACTTTTATCCGGGCTTAGAGGGGCAGGTTGGAGTCCAAAACAGATGTTTGTGGCTTTCCGTCCTACCGCCTGGGGTCTTCTTTTTATACTTTCATGTTTTTCTCTCTTTTCATTTTCATTTTCCTCGTCTGTTTTATAAGTAGGCCTGGATAGCTTCATTAAGAATGAAGGAAAGACTGTACTGAAGGGTGGCCATTCATTCATTCATTCATTCATTCATTCATTCATTCATTCATTCATTCATTCATTCATTCATTCGTTCGTTCGTTCGTTCATTCGTTCATTCGTTCGTTCGTTCGTGCACTCATTCATTCATTCATTCATTCATCAAATTCACTTTCTCCCTCTGAGTTTTCGACATCAATATGATTTGATGACGGTAATGGTAATAATCAAATTGTAAATTTGAAGTGAAGGTGGTAGGCATTTATTTCAGGCAAAGTATGGCTTCTATCCCTTTGCTGTTCTGCATCAAGAGTAAACAGTTGGAATGGCTAAAATTTATTATTCCATTTCGCCATTTCTTCATATTTTCTTCTAGACTAATAGCCCTGGCGACCGATATTATAATATTATGATAATGATGATGATGTTGATGATAGTGGCGGTCAGTGGTCCAACTTTTTGGTGGGGCTGGAGTAGTTGTGATTTCAACGGGTTTTTTTAGAAGAGATAGAACCGATGATCATGCCCATTCGTTTCTGATATGGTAGACCTGAATTCATTTTTTGAAAATGTACACTTTTCCCCGTAAAATTACACTTGGGTTTGAGTAATGGCGGAAAAAATGGTGAAGCTTGGCCCATCTTGCCCTCCATAATGCACCGCCACTGGTTGATGATGAGCTTGGCTTTCTATGTACTCTACTGCTAGCGCAGATCACTCAACTGGGGAAGAATCAGTGACAGAATTCTCTCAGCCAGTCACTGTTAAATATCAGAGCTTAGACAATTATTCTAAGAAATCTACATCATGATAAATCCTTGATGATGATGTCAGCGATTGTGACGCCAGATGACTGTGTTGGTGGTGATGGTGGTGGTCGTTGTCGTCGTGAGATGAAGTGATGGCGGTGCTGTTGTAGTGATCCAGTGAGTAAGGTATATTGTAATGTCAGGCATTTTGCGTCTTTGATGTTTATTTTTATTATCTTATCTTTTAAGTTTTCTTAAATGCTTACAGCAGCCACCAAAATTTGTGTGGTAGAATTCAGAATGATCTATTCACATCGGTAATTTACTTTAACTTGATTACTCTCATAACATAATGCTAAGCTTTGAACAATGACTAAAGACTAATGTAGTAGCACAAATGCCCCGCCGAAATGTTTTAAGCTTAGATTTTTTTTTTTTAAATTAGCTAAATTTCATTAACAAATGTTCCGGCAATGAAACTAGAGTTTTTAAATATTATGTTTTACAAAAGCTAACAACAATGACAGCAATCTCACTAAAGTTCATAGTAAGATGATGATGGTAGATGTATTCTTGTATGATTACGGGCGTTGTTTAGTTAAAGACCGAAGTGTACCTTTCGTTATGCTCAGAATAACTGCATGACTCAATCTGTTTCCATTAACTAAATTATAAAAATAAACCTTTTATAGGCTCTGCTTATATTGATCATTTCCAGATGTTCTTTTTAAAATCCAAATTCCACCCTTCCAATATAAATGGCATTTTCATGACATCAAAATAATAGAATCTATTTTTAGTGCAAAGCACAAACTTGCCACCGCCAAACAGAAAGTTAATTCGGTCCTGGTTCTCTCGTGCATAGTAGTAGCACAGAGGCCGTGACATTTAAATCCTCGTGCAATGGAGAAACCTGTTAAGTCCCACTCGTGCATGATTTTCACCTCTTACCGATACCATGAGAGTAAAAAGTATTGATAAAGTGGTGTCATGTGTTCTGAATTTCAAAGATACTTGTGATAGACATAATAGGTCTATATGTATTATAAATCCCTACCAACAGAAGATTTCGGGGTCTTCAGTCAGGGGTTCTCAGCCAGTGGTGGGACAAGTGGATCCTGGGCTCAGGGGCAACAATAACTTCGGTACCCTCTTACCTTAACCCTTCTCTCTTTTTCCCTTCCCGTTCAGCAGCAGAACTATGTTCACTTGCATTCATCTTTTCTTTCTTTTTCCCTACGATTTCCTGGCTCTCCACTTTATTTTTCCCTCTCCTGCTCTCTCATTCTCTCTATCTTTCTCTCTCTCTTTCCCTCTATTTCTTGGCCTTTAAACTTGCACCCACTCCCCAAGGATAATGCCCCCATCACCTATCATCCCACCCCCTCCCCGTCCCTTCACTATTCAACATTGGTCAGAAACAGACATCAGAAACAGATGAAAATGTGGCATACACTGTTTAGTCAGTTGACGATTTACAAAACGTTTACATTTGGAGAAGATCGTGTCACACACGACACGCACTCATAAACTCACCAACATGCCGGCTGGTGTTACATCCGCGTGCTCACAACGGCACTGCAGTGCATTGCTTTGAACACACCATGCACTATGAAGGTTGGTGACTCGAATCTTGTACACGGATGCCTAAATAACCCCCATCTCCTTCCCAGTCCCCAGCCCTCCCAACCCACAAAATATTTTTAAAAAAACAAAACCAAACAAACCTGCATTTCCGGATAGGCGTGTAGAGCATAAATCCATCTATTAGCCTAAGTTAGTTGATTCAAATTCCTTGATTCAGGTGTTTAAAGACAGATGTGTGGTTTGCAGGTCTACAGACTGAGTATATCGCGACCACCTGTCGAGGCAACCACATCTCAGGGACGATCGTTCATATTCCTGGCTATACAATTTATTTCAACCACTAAATCTATCTATAAGGCTAATGCAGCAGCCCTTTCGTGTGTTTCAAATTCAAAAATATGTAGCAAAAACATTGTTTATGACCACCACCAGTCTGAAATGTCATAAGAGCTAATTGCGAGTTTACGCATTGACGATAGGATGGCTTACCATCGCAAAAAATTACATTAGTGCATTGAGGGTGAATGGACAGTGTTCAACACACAAAGTTAATGTTATTCTTACGATGATAAAAGATCCCATTGTTATTGCACAAGTTCTCAGATCATTGAATCAGGGGCTTGTCGACCAATCGTAAAGTTGAAAAAAAAGTTAAACCCGTTCCTGTCTGAAAATACAACTGAGTTTATCTTGCTTTGTGTTTTCTTGCACAGTATAACCAGGGCTGGATGAAAATAGTGCAAGACCCGGGGCAAAACTGTCCCCATCTGTCCCATCCATATTTTAATCTTGCCCCGTTTTGAAAGAATCGCTTTCGTGGCAGTTTGGATTTTCTATCAGCGATTGTAATAAACTAGTTTGGATAGATCTGTATATGACGCTATTCATCATCCTTATACTCTAAAAATATTTATCACTCTAATCCATTCATGTCTGTGACCCGCTATAAATGATGTGAATATAGAAACTCTTATCATGCTGTCACTCCTATCGCACTCGCTATAACCTTGACAGGGCTGGAAAATTGAAACGGTATTACGGTAAATCCCCCCATTTGCGTCATCCTTTTATTTTAGCATAGCCTTCCCTCGCCCTGTCCTCTATCTTTTTAAGTCGCGCTGTAGTGCTAGACAGTAATACCGTAGACAACGGTTAAATCGAAAACGGTTGTACCAAAAGTTCCGTTAAACCGAAAGGAAGCTTTTCAGGCTTCTCTGTCAAAACCGAAACGTTGCTGAAACCGAACATAAGTTTCTGGTACCAGGGGTTTCATGCATGTCCTTTCGATGTCGTGCTTTTGGCTTTTAAGCCACAATACGATGTTTGCATTAGGACAGTATTCTTCTTCTACGTTCCCCCACATGAAACTTTATCTCAATGCTCAGACCGGTCTGACCAGTTCAGTTCAATTCAATTCAATTCAATTCTATTCTATTCTATTTATTAGATCTTAAGAAGGCTGGCGTCTTGAAGAGATTCTTCTTGCACCCTCAGAGTTTTTCTCTCAAATTTGGCGCGTGTGGTTATTGTCCAGTGTTAGCCGTTAGGTATTCTCTCTCGGCAGGCATGGAACTCCATAATCTTATATTAGCTCGTTAGTGTTTTGCGCAGACTAAATTTAAAGTCCTGAACCTTACCGCAAATCCTCCGAGGGCCATAAAAGTGTAAATTTTTAAAAGTTCCTTGTGTGCCTCAATGTGTGATAGCTGGGCTACAGCGGGGAAATTGTCAATATTAGCAGCAGGCTGTGTGTCCCCCGTGCTAGAGCAGGGTGCTATAAAGAGATGGTCTCCTTTTGTTTCAAGACATGGACACAAACCGCGAATTCGCCAGCGGTTAATAAAAGCTCTGACAGTCATTAAAGAGGGTCTATTATTTCAGCCATACCCGTTTAATCGCAACTCATCGGGAGCCCCAAAAAAATTGCGATTAAAAGGAGTCGAAATTTTTCTAACGATTTTTATATAAACAGACATGCAGCATTTTGTTGTGTAAAAATGTTGACACTAAAGGGAAGTTGCGTTTTAAGCGGCGAGGGTACACTATAAAAATTGAGGTTGAGAGAAGAAAAAAGAAGGGTGAGAGAAGCCTAATATGAGGCAGCTTTACTTTTATTGTCACGATCCTTTACTATAAACCTGCCCACTTTTGGCAGGGCGTGAGTAAACACAACCCCTTCCCCCCAACGCTATGGTAGCTCCGAGCTCGGACGACAAATTCTGATTATGCTGTGAAGGAGACGCGGAGGAACAAATAAAATAATAAAATAAGATAAAACGTTATGGCTTAAGGCTGGTCTCAAACAATGGGCAGACTCGTATCTCCCATTCCATTCCCCATCTCCCTTCTTAAATGCGTATCCTTAACACGCATACCTGCTACCTCCTTCTATAGTTCTATGTCCTTTTTTCTTTGTCAGTGCTGCAGTGTGCTGACTTCGATATGAGGTTGGTACTCAGCAGTAAGGTGCAACTACTCCAGCCCTATTACTGTTGATACGCACTTGCATTCATGGAATTTTGAGGTGGGAGGAGAGGGGCTGGCAAAGACGGTCCTTGTCAACACCTCGAAGTATTGGATGGATCGCCCCCAACACCCCNCCACCCGCCTTTTTTTTTTCCATATTCAGATTCTGATCGTCATTTTCCATTGTTACAATAGTCGCAAACTATGGCAATATATAGCTACCATTGGACAGTGCATTAGCAGAAAAATGGACAGACAATCACACAAATGGACAGACGATCAGATCAGAATAAAAGACAGACAATCGGACAGACGATTAGACATATCTACATCCCAAGAGAAGACATTTTAATATTTGTACCTACAGAGATCAAAGGGGTAATTCAAACATCGTAGCAGAAAAAAAGTTAATGCTGATAATAGTAATTTGGGGCGCTCGCTTTTAAACTTCATATATAATTTCAACGTTAATGTTTATTTTTAATTGGACAGCGGGTGTGTCATGCGGAGAAGCCCCAACAAATTTTGCAATGTTTTGGGACATTCTGGGTGAAACCGTTTCCCTAAGGAGGCCAAGATAGCGTTGTGAAACTTCGCTGACCTTGCATTCATACCCTGGTTTGTTGTGGTTGACCTGGCTGTCCCAGAATTTTGTGGTTGGTTTACAAGTGGATGTGGTGTGGTTTCGTGTCAGAACGCGTTAAAGGCCAACGCGTAAGACGGCAGTGGCATGCTGTGTGAATAGCTACCTTGCAAACTGAGTACGGAAGAAGAGATCGTGTTCCTGTGTTTGTCAAGCTCAGAATGAGTAAAAGGCGTACAGAAAAATAAGTACGTGTTATACGATAGTCACATTATCTTGCTTTGCATTTAAATCTTCGCCGGTTTAAAGATAATATTAATTACTATAAGCAGTCAATCGCTAAAAGTGGATATAATGCGTTTTGTTATAAACACTCCATAATAACGTAAACGAGGACTGTTTTTGCTTGAGTTGGAGTGTGCTCTAGGGCGACTGCTTGCTGCAACACTGCAGTAACTCGCATATGCCATAAAGCCAGGCAGCTCAATCCAAAAAGATCGGGCTTAGCAGGTCTATTCCACAGGTTGGATTAATCGACTTTTTTGACNAATGGCATATGTGAGGATAATTTAACTGTTTATTAAAAACACGAAAAGATTCGAATTGGGACAAGGGGGCTCATAACAAAACAAAACAAACCAAACCAAAACAAAACAAAACCCATACTACACGTGAATCTGTCGCACAAGGCCAGATGAGAGGCTTATTAGAGGGGGAGGCGTGGGGGGGGAGGGGGAGGAGAGAGAAGAGGATCTGGAAAAGTGTGAACTCTGTCTAAGTGCGATCTCAGTTCAAGACCTGTAACTGTGTGCATGATCCATACGTTAATTAACGTATTGCGTTAATTACAGTGTACATTACTAATGATTTGGAAGTTTCCCGTGGTTACCGCAGTGCGTTAACTATCATAAGGATTATACGCACGGCCACTGGTCCTAATTCCTTAGGACCACTGTATGTTACGGCGATCGGGAAAACTCGAGCTGAAACAAGTTCGAACTTGAAAAAGATAGAGTCAGGATCGATCTTTGCGATCCGAATCAAGAAAAGTTCGAGCCGGTCAGACTTTCCGAAATGAGGAATCGATCCAGTACTAACATTCCACGGAGGCACTTTAACACATGAAAACATTGTAGGGTTTTTGAAAGCAAAGGGTCAGGTGGACCATAACCGAGCTGGAAGTTTATTGGGGGGAAGGGGTGAAAGGGGTGGTGGGAGAGGAAAGAGATCAATGCTCAAGGGTGCATAATTATTGTTTTTCCTCCTTTCCTGGAAAATCATTGAAGTGAGACAGGCGAGCTGTTAATGACTATGACGAGACAAAAATTAAACCAATCACTGCCCCATAAATTAGGTCATAAGCAAAATTTGTAATCCATTTAATCAGAATTCTAAGCCGCAGCTCATAACATTATCGGAATTTACCATCAAATTCAAAAACTTAAGAGTTTGACAATTTCATTACAAAGTGGAAGGAACACTGTTAAAATAAACACTGCTTAAATCTATCCCCTTTTCATGGTACTTTCGTTCAACAGATCCAGCTGCTTTTCTTCTTCTAATGAGCACTCTGTGTAACACAAAACTTCTGACAACAGACAGTCTCAGTAACTTGGCCCGAATAGTCATCGTGTTATCAGAGTTCTACTTCAGGTCTCTTCATGAAAGGATAAGGATAAGGATAACTTTATTTGTCCACAAAGGGAAATTTGCCTTGTTACAGTGTGCTTACAAAACATAAATATCTGTGCAAACACACACACTTCCTCGCTATCACACGTGCATACGCACATACTTCCACACACACACACCCACAAGCAACCACGAACACACACATATGTAATAATACATCCCCCCCCCCNACCCCCACACACACACACACACACACACACACGCGCGCAAACACACATAAACACACGAAGACTGTTACTCTGTTAAGGTAATTTAAGATGTGTGTATCAAACATTAAGTTACATGGAACTAACGGAAGGGCTGCCTTTCGAAGTGATATAATGATATTTAAAATTTTAAACTCAACGGTGTCTCTTAGATACATGTGTGAAATCAGGCAATGAATTAATTTTTTTTGTTTGGTCTTAATTTTATGTTCTTCTTAATTTCATGGCAAACAACAGAAAGAAACGCACTTTTTAGCACCTTGACGCACAATTTTGCATTCTAAATTAAATGTACTGAATAAAAACGAGGGCAATGCTCACCATAGTAATACAGTACATACATTGAAAGATTAGCTAATCTGCTCAAACAATTGTACGCGATTACATTTTTCTCCAGCCCTCTTTTTTTATAGAACATAACGTTTTGTATAATTATATCAACGTGGACGAAGTGAACTGTCGTGTGTTTAGGCAGAGGCAGGTGTGAAGAAAGCCCGATGACGTGGGTTATTGTGACAACTAGTAGATAATAACTCTTTAATGAGTATGGCAAAGAACACAGCACGCGAGACATGAAGCACGTCGAGAGCTGGGCGGAGGGGTATTTCTGAAGGGCCCATTCATATCATTTTTTTTTGTTGTGGTTTAGCTCTTCAGATTGTGGTTTACCGTCCCGGGGGTTTAAGTCTGTAAAGGCTGAGGTTAAACGCAAGCAGGGGCGTAATGTGGGTGATTTTTTTTCCTTTCGGNGGGGGGGGGGGGGGGGGGGGGGAGAAGAGGGGAGAATCTAGTATTTTATGTCTAACAAGCTGGCTGTGTGAAACCACGAATGTTCATGTGCATGTTTCTCTCCTGACACTCCGTTTGGATGGAATGCATTGTGCATATATTATCGGGGCGCTGTATTTGCGGAACAGTGTATAGGTTTTTAGATTATCAGCGAAGAAAACAACTAGTTTGACAGAGTTGTATTGTCAGGCTCATAGGTGAAATAGGACGAAGTTGAAATTTCAAGTGAAGTCGCGTGAGCGGGCATTAGTCTAGATACGAGAATTATAAACCGCATTATTAATATTATTATTATTATTATTATTAGATGCATACAATAATTTATTGGTAAACTCAGATTCTTAGATTACATGGACGCTACGCCCCCGAAGGCAGGGTTACCTCGCTGGCCCCCAACCATGGTGTAAGTATGGGAAGAGTAGAACTCTTGTTTCCGTACACTACCAACATTTCTTTATTTTCATTAATTGATCTATTAATCTATTATATACACTGACTTTAACAGTAGGCTCAGTGGGCCATAACGGGGGTCACGGTAGAGATTCAACGGGAGTCGCGTTAAAGAATAATGACCCTGCACTAACGAGTTGGCGTGCTTTCTTTGTTTTCTCCATAATAAGGAAGCTGAAGAGTGATCATAAAAGAAGAAATAGCTTCCATCATCCATGTCAGTAGTTTTGTATTATCTTCCTTAACTCGCACGCCCCT
>JAWQUT010000009.1:2519738-2535852 GCA_033807755.1 Ellobium chinense | reverse complement strand
CCCCCCCTTATACATCTTCTCCATTCCCACCTCGAATTTGAATCTAGACTGCCATCATGCACGGCATGCACATGCCCTATCTGACTTATTTTCACATTTCAAAGGACATCCTACATCCACCACCCTTTTCCCATTACCAACTCCTCGCTCCCCCACCCTCGCCACCAAGCTTAAATAAGGAGGAAAACTACCATAATTATTTTGACCATTGTTATTCTCATTGCTTCCATACCACTCCACTTACCACTTACGCAGCCTACGTCTATGGCTGGCAATACGAAGCATAAAAGATACAAGAGGAAGAAAATGCAGAGATATGAATACATTAAACCAATTCCGGTCGCTTTGTTTACGTTGTTTCCTGGCCTTGGTGGAGCAGTCTTTCCAGTTTTTCACTTAGGCTTGCCAGAGGCGCTGACTGTTAGGGGTTGTCAGTAGTCGCTGTTTCGAGCTGGGCGCCGGCGTGTGCTCGAGGTATGAAGGTATGCTTTTTTTCAGTGTTGGCTATATTAGGTTTTGCACCTCTCATTAACTTATCCAGGGGTCCCAGGCCAAAATACTTTCCAAATAATATGTTATTTAGCTCTTCCTCCAAATTTTGACACAAAGAAAAACGCCCCTAAACTAGTTAGATTTTTAGAACTTAGGCAGTGAAGCAGGCTACCTAATATTTTAGACGTTTTCACACGGTAAACCTTACCCATTTAGCAACAACCACAAACTTTATACTTGAGCGGCTAAACCTCACCCATTCTGAGTCTACACAAGTATTTGCACCTATCTGAACCTGAGAAATTAAAATCCAATCCCTTTCCCCCTCCCTATGGCCAGTTTTCTGATTTTGTAAGGACTAATTAAAATTGCAAATTTAAATGCCGGGTGCTGTTGGCAACTCCATACCTCGAGGTTCGGAAAGAAAAATGGACTGGGCGGTGCAAACTCGAACAGGAGGTTTGGGTCTAAACTGACGGTCGAACAGTAGACGATCTTTAAGACATGTTGATATTTTTCTCATTAATTCTCTTTGGACTTTGACTCATGATTCTACTTTTCATGCAAAAGACAGGACAATATAGACACTATCACTCTTGTCATTAATATCACTGGATTCAAGGCCTAAAGGTCGTTGGTTCGATTCCTGAATGTAATCATGTTATAAGTGTCCTGGGAGGGTTTTATATTCAATTTTCCTGGGTCTAAACGTCTGTAACAGGTCCTGGCAATAGGCAGTGAAAGAGACTGTCAGAATGATAGTGATCAGCGCCTGTAAATGACAGCTGTGCTTAATGTTCCACAGGCTGTTGAGTAAGTTCTAGAGTGATCAGACCTGCTGAGGTAATAAGAGTGTGAAGTTGCGTGAACAGGATTAGCCTGGATGCGAGCCTTAAGCACAGCAAATTTTATCATTAGTTCACTATCAAATATGACAGTCCAACGTGTTTACGAACATGCGGTCAGGAATCCTGTTCCAGAGTTATTACCCTCATTAAATGGACAGGGATAGTTATATGTCTCACAGCCTAATAATATTTTTTTTTTCAAAAATTAAAACCGAGTGGTTTGTCGTTTCCCCTGACAGTTTCTGACAAAACACCGCAGGAATGTCGAGATTATCACCCTGCACGCGCCGCCATTATTCGTGTGCGTGACGTCGAGAAGCGAGATAGGCTGCCAGACGATTGGTTTAGACGGTTTTAGCATACGTATCAGCACCAGTCGTCCGCTAGGTTGTTTTTTTTTCGCTTATGACGTCATATAGCATTGGTAATGTCGGTGTACGCAGGTTAAAAATCTGGCAATTCCAGCAATGTTTTCTCAGAAAGGGTCAGAGAAATGTTTTAAGATTTTTGAAAAAAATAATACGGGTTTTTTACCCCTGTCCCTTTAATCTCCTCACAGCATTTGACTGATATTTCCTTCGTCATATCCCTCTGGGCCAAGTAACAATCCCCGTGTCATATCGGACGTGACCTGACGTCATTTTTTTATGTATTGAACATTTCTTACGTATAGAGACGCAAGATGGCAATAATCGTGCTAGGGCGCTATAAAATCCAAACTCAAACAAGCCCTCGCACCGGCCGGTGTTGCTAGGCTTTTTTTCGAGCCAGAGCCAAATCGCATCAAAAAAAAAAAAANCAAAAAAAAAAAAAAAAAAAGGAGCCAAACTGTGTGAATTGTGACAGACGCCAGATCATTTGAAAAACCAGTTTGAGAGAGGGATAAATATTTCGGTGTAGGAATAGTCAGTTTTAACCAAAAGTCCATCGGAGCCAAAAAAAAAAAACAACAGTCAGTTATTTGCTAGCCAACGGATTATAAAAAAGCCAAATGAAATAGCTGATATTTGGCTCCGAAAGAGCCACGTCTGGCAATCCTTGCACTGAATCTTGGGGTGACATCAGCATTTGAAAGACGTGACGTAGCGAAGGGATTATCTTAGATCAGATCGACGTAATTCAACGTCATTTATGTCGGTCAACGGTGAGGTTACAGAAGGTACAGATCGGTCACATACTGAGATCAGTCGAGCAGTGTAAAAATGTGTCAGCTTGTCCATGCTTTCCTTGCAGAATTTCTAATAAAGATTCTTTCTTGTGTGCATGGAAGAAGATCCTTTGTAGTTTACCTATTGAATTTATGGCATATGGTATTTTCCTAGACCCTCAAAAAGACGTTGAATCTGGAATCGTGTAAAATTTGTCAAAACTTATACTCTCTTCATGAAATACCCTCTGTCCAGTAAAAAACCAAAATAAAAAAAAACCAGATGAATTCCAAAGAGCACGCTCTAAACCACTGTCATCAACATTAATTCTTCTACAGCGATACTTAATTATCTGTCTGATCTCTGTAGGCTTAAATATGTCTCGAATCAGGATGTTGATATGTCTGTCCGTCTGTCCGTCTGTCCCGTCTGACCCTTGGGTCCATTTGTATGATTGTCTCTCCATTTGTCTGCTGACTGTCCAATGGTAACTACATACTTTGTAACGATTGTTACAATGGAAGTAATCTGAATCTGAATCAAATTCTTAGGAACTTGTGTAACAATTTCCAAATACGTGTATTTAGCTATGCCTAGGGACAAATACGTCATTCTACTGATCTACAGCTGGAGAAATGTTCCCTATCCATCCATTTCCCATCCCCCCTCCCCCCCTCCCTTTTCCGTTTCCCTCCAACCCCTGACCTTCTGTTTCTCTTCTCCTGCTATTTACACTACACACAAACAGCACAAGGGTCATGATGTCCTTCACCTTCACTAACGCCCAATCTGTCAAGAGTGCCTGCAGTTTGACAGTGTGATACCAAACAGTGTGTAAATTACTGTAAACCAGATATCTCTAGTGATACAGTTAAAAGTCGACTCCGCTTCATCGCAGTCCGGTTAACTGCAGCTTCCATATAATGGCAACATCTTTAGATAGCAAAAAAAAAAAAAAATGACCCGCTGCAGCATTGCTCTCTCGTAAGTACTTTTGTGGCTCTTAATAAAGAACGACGATATAAAGTGGCCCTGATGCATGGAAAAGGTACATTATTAATGAAATAACCTCATTAATATTGAAATCTACCTGAATAACGAAACAGAAGAAAAAACATTATTCCGTGCATATGAATGAAGTTCATACTTAATAACTAGGTTTACTTATTAAATGAGTATTTAATATCCAGAATTCATTGTCTACGATGTAGAGGTGTTGCAGCAAGGAGAGTAATGCAATTACTTGTTAATGGCAACTCCGCTTAAGGTCAACATTTTCCATTCTCTAGAGGACATGTGTTTGAGCAGTTCTGAACCTTGGTCGGTCCAACTAATTCCACGGCTCTTTGCTAAGAGGGCGTGCCAACTATCCCTCTTCCTTCCTCACCTTCTCCCTTCTTCATCTCCTGAATGTTTACAAAGTTCATTTATTTCCTGTCTGGCATAGATCCAGTTCTATCCACACTTCCCTGAAGTTTGTCTCTATTTTCACAAACAACCCATTCTCCACAACAATAATAAAACACTGTGAAGCAGTTTGGCCGTATTGTTGCGGCGCTGGATTCAAAATCGAGATCTCTTGGGTTCGATTCCCGATCATGATGATGTTGTAAATACCTTGGGAAAGCATTTCATTCACATTTTCCTCAATCCACCTGTCTATAAAATGGATACCTAGCGATAGACAGTAGAGGATTTATGTCAGAATGATAGTGAGCAGTGCCTTTAAATGGCAGAGACACTGTATGCTCCCCAGGCAGTTGAGAAAGTGCTAAGATGACCAGCCTGCTGAGGTAATTATAGTGTGAAGTCGCTGGAGGAGGCATTAACCTTGATGCGAGACTTTTAAACCGCATTATTATTATTATTATTATTGTTATTATTATCCTTAACAGTGCTGCAATTCATGGTGCTGTACCAAAAACAGGACTGTAGTATCAAAATAAAAAATAAAAGAGATAACCGCCAGGAGGGAAGCACTAATATTATGATCCAGGGACCCTGAGGCAACAAACGACACGGGGCCCATCTTTCTCGAAATAAATGACACGGGGCCCACAATTTTTTTAGAAGCAGGGGGCCCTGTTTCTGTGTGAGCTAGGTACAGGGTCCTGTGGCCCCAATATGCCTTTGGTTAATCCCTCCCTGGTAGCCGCACCAAAATGACAAAATACATCCGTGAGCATAAAAGAAATATATAAAGAAAAAAAAACTGGGTCTCCAGCTGCAGCAGCTGGTGCAGTCAGTTGCCCCAGAGCTAGAGGACCTTGAATAATAGTTTGCGAAAATGTAGTGGAAAAGTTGGAGGGGAGGGAGGCGTGAATGAGGAGTGACTAAGAAGATTCTGGTAGTTAATGTCTCTTGCATTCTCTGACTCATGTTTTATTTATTCCCTCCCATTTCCCCCCTCCCCCTCCCAACTTTGTTTATGTCGTTCTGCCATTATTCTCCTGTCAAAGAAATCAGAGAGGAAAGTACATCTTGCCATTAGCCTATTTAAGAGGATCGCCCCGCTCTCTACTGTCACTCCAAACCTCCCCCCTCCCCTTCATCCCATCCCCCTCTCACCCTCGGAAAAAAAAAATCAATCCACTGTTTATTGTTCTGTCCTTTATCTTCCTTAAAAGGGGGCCTACACCTAAACACGGCCAATGCTAAGTTTAATAGGTGACCGTTTTGCCATTAGTCTAAAGGTCAAGGTCTTCGGAAATGCGACTTTAAACCAGGTATTTCAGTTGTTACTGTCTGACCGACGCAGAACCTTGTGAGTTGCCTTATGGTTGGCTTATGGTTACAGACCTGTAATAGGANTGTTCTGTCCTTTATCTTCCTTAAAAGGGGACCTACACCTAAACACGGCCAATGCTAAGTTTAATAGGTGACCGTTTTGCCATTAGTCTAAAGGTCAAGGTTTTCGGAAATGCGACTTCAAACCAGGTATTTCAGTTGTTACTGTCTGACCGACGCAGAACCTTGTGAGTTGCCTGAAGAGAAACAAAGGTGAAAAATGGCTTATGGTTACAGACCTGTAATAGGATTGGACCCTTTTTTCCTCTATGGGCTATATCAATACATGTATTTTGAACTGCCCTCTGAATCCAAAGTTTTAGCTTTCACCCAGACTCATACCAGATTAAAGCTCATTATGTGGCCCAAATTTTAAGATTTATCCAATCCTAGCAAGCCCATTGAAATTTTGAGCTTCGTTGCTATTTGTAAACAGAGCCTACATTTTTCACTGGTCAATGCCAAACCCCTCCTCTTCCGCCTGAGCACACCCTTGACGTGGCAGTTCCAGCCCAGGACTAAATAGTGCCTGGTAAAATAAAGTAAAGTGGACACAGATTCCCATGATATCAAAATTTCCCCCCTGGAACCCTTATTACTGGAAGCGAGGCATGCCAAAAGAGGGAAAAGGGGAGATGAAATATACCCCCTAAGTTGTAGGACCCAAAAGTGAAAGTACAATTTTATTACAGGTAGGACCCAAAAGTGAAAGTACAATTACAGCAGGACCCAAAAGTGAAAGTACAATTACAACAGGACCCAAACGTGAAAGTACAATTACAACAGGACCCAAAAGTGAAAGTACAATTACAGGTAGGACCCAAAAGTGAAAGTACAGTTACAGGCCTGTAACCTTATACCGTACTAGTATTCCACAGAAATGGAGATTAAAGAAAAACAAAAGGTGTCACATATACAATGGAATCTTGATAACAGATACTTATAAAACAAGTTTACCTCGTTATTGACCATGTAGTTCACATGTACACATTCATAATTATTCTGTCGTGTCATTATTTAGGCGGGCCTCGATATTGAGGACACCTCTATAATTAAATATGCTTTTTCCAGGCACCAAGGGCATACTTAATATCGAGATTCCATTGTACAACTGTTCTTGTTATTGGCATGAAGAGACCTAAATCTATAATGGAATTCCCTATAAAATTGTTTGTCAAAGCCCTTCGGGTTTGTAAGCTTGAAGAGGAATCGCGAAACTAGATACAAAACTGGCCTAAGGTTCTGAACAAAGTGGTAGCCTTGCAAAATTTGTAACTGACCAACTTTGTGAAATGCGACCTTATAAAATGTCGATGTGGAAGGTATGCACCGCAGTCAGACACGTATTTGCATAGTGTAAGCTTAGGGACCCACCAGCCAGTGGCCACAGCATTGTCCATTGGGTATTTTGTCATGTTGTTCTCGTCTTTCGAGGCTATTTGCTTGTTGTCCTTGATACTTTGTATAATGTACATTAAATGTAACTTTTTTCAACATTTCTCTCTCTCTCTCTCTGTGTCTGTCTGTCTGTGTGTCTGTCTGTGTGTCTGTCTGTCTGTCTCTCTCTTTCTCTCTCTCTCTCTCTCTCTCTGNTCTCTCTCTCTCTCTCTCTCTCTCTCTCTCTCTCTCTCTCTCTCTCTCTCTCTCTCTCTCTCTCTCTCTCTCTCTCTCTCTCTCTCCTTTCAACACAAACATAAATCAGCTACAGGACATAGTCTAGTTATGGTATTCACAACTTTCGAATTAATGCTTCCTTGATATTTAATTATTTAGTGGGAAGTGACCCTGACGCTCGCTTCACACCACATAATATATTTCCATATATATACATTAAATATATATTATGTGCTGCACACCACAATATCTTTCTGAGTGATGGGGCCTTTGTCTGCACATCTTCATCTTGGGTAAAATTACGAAGTGGGAACGGTAAAGGGCAGACAAATCTCTGGGGATTTTATATGTTTGGGACACCTATGCAGTTGTCATAATGTCCTCTTGCAGTTATTCATACAGCTCACAACACAATAGTGTCCCCGACCCCTCCCCCAACCCCCACTATCTTCTTCCCCAATTCACTGTAGTCCAAAACTTCTCCAGCATAGCGCACGGCTGATGGCAGTGTTTGTATTTTAATCACTGAAGCGGAAGTGATATGGATCAAAATGGCGGCGCGCTGGTCAAGAGCCGCGAAAGTTGTGAATTAGGGCAATGATGAGACCGCTACCATTTTGATGGTGGTGGTAGTGGTGATGGTGGTAATAGTTAGTATGTTAATGGGGATAGTAAAAATAATGGTAGATAATGGTGTATCACTGTAAGAAGTGGGACGGTAAAGGAAGCATGCAAAGTCATTGGTGGTGAGAGAGCAGATGATAACAGGAAATGATAATGGAAGTGGTCGAGGCTCGATTGCAGATAGTGCTATGGTTGCATCAAATAAATGTGGTCCTGGTGGTGGTAATGTTGTTGCTGATGATCGTAGTGATGGTGGTGATGATGAAGGTGGTTATGTTTTGCTAATAGTTGTACTGGTGATGCTGATGCTCGAAATACAATTGTATTGGATTGTGGTAAGGCGATAATCGCGTATATGGTAGTGACTACGTGAACCGATTGTGGGTAAGGAAAGTGGAGATGGTTGAGGTGCTGGACGGTGCTGGACCTCGCAAAGGTACGGTATGTGCTGTGGAGATGCAGATCCGAATAAGATATAATATGCATGTAGATGTGGATGTTGGCAGTGATAAAGATGCACGTGTGCGTTTGTGCGGTCGAGATGCAACTTCACCTACATGTGAAGGTGGTGCTTGCAGCTGTAGATGCACTGAGGAAGTTGGATCAACTGACCAGTGGAGACAAGGCTGCTGCTGCTGCTTTACTGCTTTTGCTGATGTTGCTGTGTTTTTGTTGTTGTCGTTGCTGCTGCTGCTGTGACTATGATGATGACAGTAGATCGGATTAAGATATCGGTGATGATAGTAAGATATAGACTTCAGGAATATGGAATAGCCTTCATCCCCAAAACACACACCCACATGCAGAAAAAAAAAAGAAACAGCTCCAAATAAGAGCACAGCGTGCTGTTGTAAAAGTACACCCTGTACCGCTAGGCAAGTCTGCTGACATGAGAAGTATGAATGTCACCGTGTCCAAAGGAAGAGGAGGAGATAACCTGGCTTTGGTTGGGGTGTGTGTTTGGGGGAGAGGGGCTGGGGTCACCATGAAAAAATGAAAAGATTGCCCGGGGGGCAGGGGGAGGGGGGATAAACCTGATGACATGAAGGAGGACTCAAAAGTTGTGTCATATTTTTGGTGTCCTTGTTGGAAGACTGCCAAGCCAACAGTCTCTACCACTCTTATTTCTCTCTGTTTTAGGAGCCCTCTTTCCTTCCTCTGTCCCTCTTTCCATGTTAATTTCAATGGGACTGAAAAGAAAATGTTTCTGTGAAAAAAGTTCTGCATTTAGCACAATAAAAAGTCAATTAATTGAAGCAAAAAATCTGCCTGTCTCTTCTCTCTCTCTCTCTCTCTCTCTCTCTCTCTCTCTCTCTCTCTCTCCCTCTCTCTTTCTCTCTCGTCTAAAAGGTTAATTTTCTCATCACAGAAACAGGCAGGTCTCTCCCCTTACCTTCTTTTCCCTGCAAAATGAACTGTAACATTTTTTTTTTGAATTTGCTATCAATCATAGAAACCATTTCTTTTTGCAGAACCGCAACGTCGTCATGGTGTCCTGCCACTGCTTTGCGAAATGACTTTGAGCCGAGTGCTGACTAGAGATGAGGGGGGAGAGAGAGAGAGAGAGAGAGAGAGAGAGAGAGAGAGAGAGAGAGAGAGAGAGAATGAGAAGGGTCGTGGTGGGCATCTGTGGAAAGACAGACTGGGGAGAAATGCCACAAGAGAAACAGAAAGGAGTAAGAGGAACATCGAGTTCAGGCAAAGGCACAGTGGGCACATGCCTACGGTTCTATGCTTGAAGAAGGCCTCACACTGGGGGATGAGAAAATTCTTATGGAGGGAAAAAGGAGGAATGAGAGAGAGAGAGAGAGAGAGAGAGAGAGAGAGAGAGAGAGAGAGAAATTATCTTATTATTGTAATGGACTGACATGATGGGGGGCCCCGCACCTTTCTCGTGCCCAGGACCCTGCCGGTCCAGAGACATGGCCGAAAAGACATGGCCCGGTGTGGGGCTTCATGTTTGAAGAGGGCCTCACACCGGAAGTGAGAAATTTTTATGGAAAGAAAAAGATAGGAGGAATGAGAAAGAGGGAGAGACAGAGAGAGAAAGAGAGAAAGTTATCAAGATTAATATTATCATGGACCGAAATGAAAGGGGGTCAAGCACCTCTCTTGTGCCCAGGATCCCGTCGACCCCAGCGACAGGGCCCTATGTGGGGCGTTGTGCTTGAAGATGGCCCCACACTAGAGGATGAGACAATTTTTATTGAAAGAAAAAGATAGGAAGAATGAGAAAGGAGACAGAGAGAGGAGCTAGAGAGAGGGAGAGATTTATCCTAACATCGTCATGGGCTGTAATGAAAGGGGCCTGGCACCTTTCTCGTGCCCAGAGCTCGGCTGACCCCAGAGACATGGCCGAAGAGATTATAGAGGAGAAAATAAAGCTTTTCTGTCTGGTGCGAATCGGTACGAGCGAAAGAGAAGATGGAGAGAGAGGTTATAATGACTTCAATTCACCTTCACCTTCGTGATGGATAAAAATATTGCTGACGTTGAACAAAATGGTGGGCTGGTATGGGGACGATCAATAGGCTATGGAAGAGACATTTAAGGAAAAGAAAATAAGATGGGAGGGNGGGGGGGGGGGGGGGAGGAGTTTGTATGTGGGTTGGGGAAGGGAGAGGGGGTGGAGATATAATGAAAACTAGTCGAAGTGTCAAGGAGACCCCTATTTCACGTGGCCCTAAGCCTTGTGACAGCGGCCCCGTGAGATTATCAGTAAACTATCGGTTGGGCCCTGAATCGTACGCCTATACACAGATGTGGTGGTAGTAATGATGCTGAGGAAGATGCCGATGAGGTTGATGACGGTGATAGTACGAAGTAAAAGCCAAAAATATTTTCCCACGAAGTATTATTCTCATCCTCATCTCTCTCTCTCTNCTCTCTCTCTCTCTCTCTCTCTCTCTCTCTCTCTCTCTCTCTCTGTGTGCTTCCTCCATTTCCAGTGCACAGACACACTTGCCCTTCTCATATTTTTTTTATTTTTGTCTTGCACGTGACACTGTCATCAGCACACTTGTCAAAGGTAAGTCAACACAATCAATGTGCCTTCTATCTCTATCACTCCCCTTACCTTGGTTTTCTCTTTCTTCCATTTCCAGCCACACCCCAGCCTTTCTTCCTTTCTATTCTGTCTTCCTACTTCAAGCGTTCGCAAAGTTCTGTCATCTCCATCTTGCATGCACGTGACACAGTGTCAGGGACACGCTGTCCGGCTCGTCAGCTCGTCTGCTGGGATACAGCCTATGAGGCAGACGATGGTGGTNAGGGGAAAGGATCTTATAAAGTCGACGCTTCATAATTACAACTTCGTGAGAATTTTGCAACGGTTGTGATTAAGTGGATGTTACTCTTTTTGTTTCTGGATACATCAGTAGCCTATCATAATTTTTGTACTCTAAGAATTACCGCGGTCAGATGGCATCGCCCTGTTCGACAACATTTTAGGTTGCAGGAGCCTGATTGGAAATGCCTCTTTGGGGCATTTGAAAAAAATATTCTCCTCAGACAACATGAATGTTCCGAAAAGGCAAGGATTAGTCTAGTCTGTAAGTCTGGAGCCACCACTGTGCTAAAATTCTATACTGTTTTCAGTAGGGGTCCTTTGGAAAAATTTTTCGCAATTTCAGTTTACATGAAAAGGGGGCCCAAAATTTGGCATTCTTTTGCAGACCAGCTGCACGCAGAAACTGAATCCCCTTAGACCCTTGAAAAGAACTGCCCGCCAAAAATCTTTATTTAACAAATTCACCGATGTATCTCACAACTTTTGCGGTGTAGTTTTATGTTCTACAATTATTTCTACACAATCTGTCCAAAGGACTCCTATTATCGACACATTTTTAGCCAATTAGGCTCCTGCAACCTTTATCTCTTACGTCACACTCCATGATATACATGTAGTTACCAGGCTCTCAAACAGCACATTACATGTGTGCTTTGCTATCACCATACTGCCAGACAGCTCATTGTTTACGCTTTTACTTCCGTTATTCCATTAAAATTGTTTAAAGATCTTCTCCGAAATGGCAGACGGGCGACCATTACTTTTTTTTTTCAAAATAACATCTCTCCCCCACCCCCCTACTTTTTCCCCCGAGTAGAAAATAACATTTTCCCCCGGGTTTTTTTTTCGGGAGAAAAAGACCACTGACAGCTCCTTAGGAGAAAAAAGCAACGGTTGACTTTGTTAATTCTGCTTAAGAAGAAAAAGTGATGTTTTTTTTTTTCCCCTGAGCAGCGTCCATAATCCCTCCGATCAGCTGATTTTTACACCAAGTGTGGCTGAATTACCTGAAAATGACAGTTTTCAAATCCTTTTCAGCACAGTTATATAGTATTGTTTTTTTTTTTCAGCCACGTGATTGCCCGATTCGTCCTTTGAATTTCAAAATCCCTTTCTCACCCCCCCCTCCCTTCTCACCCCCTGCTCAAAATACACGCCGACTCCCCTTCTCTCCTGCACCTAAAGTTTGTATTACTTGAGAAAAAAACATTAAACCACTCTAAAATATTATAAAATCCCCCCCCCCCCNCCCCCCCTTTTCAGATTTGTGACAGCGAAGAATGTCCCCAACTTGTTTGATCAGGAGAAAACACTGTTATATAATGATGTATGCGCATGACAGCATGTCGGTATTATGTATAATTGTGTCATTGTACATGCGTGCACAAGCTCACTCCTTCTTCACTTTATTGACACCGATTTCTGCTTGATCCGTCAACATTTTGTCCAAGTTGATGTTAAAAAGGCGTATTTCATAAATTACTATATGTCACAGGCAAACATTGATTGTGTTCAGAATTTTAGAATGATTATAAACACAGAATTGTAATTCATGTGTGGTCCTCAAAAGCCTAAGATAACAAGTTTACTAGGAAGCTTTAACTCGCCCTTCTCCAACCTCATATTTTATAGAATATTAATACTGTAGTAATGTTAATAATAAACCATAATTATAATGAGGTTTATGAGTCTCATATGCCGACAAATGCCAGCTCATCAATACTTCACATCAATATTACCCCAAGCCGGCCAGATCATTCAGTCACTTTTGAACTCCCTGGTGGATGAACAGTGGTGACCACGTCTAGTCTGATCTCGTCGTCTCGATTTCTCTCTCTCTCTCTCTCTCTCTCTCTCTCTCTCTCTCTCTCTCTCTCTCTCTCAATACATACACACATTACAACAGTCTGGTAGCCTCGATTTGCAGCAGCTGCGCACACACGTCGACATCTTCCCTGATCATGTCACAGTGTCACATACATGTCGTCGTACACCGTTAGCCATACAGCCTAGTAGCGTTAACGCTTTTGTCAACATCGCCATCTTGTCAACCTATTTGTTCTTATTCTGGCAAGTTTGGAACGAGAAGGGGTGGGGGGGTGTGANGGGGGGGGGATGTGAGGTGTGATTCCAGGAGTAAACGGAGAGAGAGAGAAGGAGGTAGAGAAAGAAGAAAAAAGCCAGGAGGTGGGGATTATTGAAAGAATAAGTCGGGGAAAAAGACGACTAGCAAAACCTGGGTTTCACAGTTCATGTTTGACGAAGGGGATGGGATGGCCGCGGATGAAGGGTGGGGTGGGGGGAGGGGTATTTTCAGGAGCGAAGAAAGTCAGAGGAGAAGAAGAAGAAGAGAGAAAGAGAGGAAGATCAAGAAGAGGGGGAGAGGAGATGTTGGGCAGAAAGGTAGCGCCCATGCCGCATAATTTGACTTCGCCCCTGTTCGTAAATTACTTTTCTCCCTCTACTGCTTGTCTTTCTCTTAATTACAATGTCAAGTTAAAGTAGCTTCATCCTCATCCTTTGCAGTTTGCAGTCGGTGACGCTTACTTGTGACTCCTCGAGAACATGAAAAGAAGTTACGATTATCTAGAAAAATGCAGCAAAACGTTATCTGAACAGTGTTGCGATAAAGCGGAATGTGCAATTAGGCAGAATAAGATTTGAGTAGAATCTACTGTATTTACACTTTCATATTCATACATCCTTCTGTTCTCTCCATCTCCCCATGTTTCCCTCTATCACTTGATGGATCAAGTTTAACCCTCAATCTCCGGGGCAAGGGGGAAAGGGAGCAGATCGATTTCAACAGTCGCCCCAACCTAGCAATCCCTCTAGTCGGTCTTGCGGGCTGTTTACGCTGCTGTGCGGCTTGGACGTTACGGTCCCGACCAGAGCTTACGTTATGTACTTGTGGCAGTGTTTATAAAAAGACCGTCCTGAACAAAAAAAATGAATGTGTTTGTACTTTTACGCTTACTATGAGGAAGTAAACAGATGAGCCTGTGGTTTATTGTCTGTCTGCTCTAATTAAACTTACTGACTTTGTTGATATCTCTGCACAATTATACAGCCGCATTATCTTCTTTTTCTTTTCTTTTTTTTTCTGCCTCTTTCCTTCCTTAAAGGTGTGGTCTTACCTCTTTTTTTCTCCTTCTTGCACCTGCCTCCTTGCATTTTATCCACCTTCATTCTTTCCTGGTCTACCATCTTGCTCGAGTTGGGCACGTTTATTATTCCTTCCTTCCCTCCTTCCTTCCTTCCTTCCTTCCTTCCTTCCTTCCTTCCTTCCTTCCTTCCTTTTTTCTCTAGTTTCTCTTCCTTCTTCTAACCTGTGTTGTTCCCTTTCGTACTTCTTTCTGTCCTCTCCCACCTCCCCGCAACCCCCTCCTCACCGATGTGATATCACTTCTACTTCAGGCTAAGAAATCTTGTAGCACAGCCCTTCCTCTTTTGTCTTAACTCCTTCCCATACTTCCTTCCCTTCCACTGACACCCTACCCCCTTATTTTTCCTCCCAAAAATAGCTTTAGCCTGATTCCCGTCAGGTCAAGGACAAAATTTAAGCTTGTGATAGGCCTACTTGACGCCAGACCAAAATATCTCCCTAATTCTGCATGCAATGTAATTTCTGTAGAGAGTGGCTGCCAAGTAAGGAACTTCAGGGGTACGTCTTGTTTCAAACGACCTGCCGCATTTATTATGTGTCACATAGGTGTTAGCATTAATTTTACCAGGAAGGATAGGCCGGTCGGTAGACAGACAGACAGACAGACAGACAGACAGACAGACAGACAGACAGACAGACAGACAGACAGACAGACAGACAGGTACTTGTCAGCATTTGCCAACATGGAAGCTGGTTTACTGACAGACAGACAGACATGTACTTGTTAACGTGGACACAGGCAGGACGGTTGCCTGACAGACAGACAGACAGACAGACAGACAGACAGACAGACAGACAGACAAGCAGGAAGGCAGACTGACAGCTAGACAGACAGACTGTCATTTTAAAGGCAGTTTATAATGAACCCCCTTAAGACACCATAATGTTCCTAAGAGGCTAAGTGTCCTTTTTGTTCTCCTTTACAGAACACGGGCTTGGAAATTATTACAATGGCAAAACCTTAATGGCAGTAATGAGACGAAAGATGGGGAGTGGAGGCATATCCAGACAGGAGGCCGGGAAGTAGAATGAGATGAGGAGGAGGGGGGGGGGCACATTCAAGAGCAGAGTAATCGAGAGAAAAAAAGAGAAAGTGAGAGAATGGGGAAAGGGAGACAGAAAGATGGGAGAGTCACTAGATGGAGTTATATAAGATAATCTGGGGAAAGAAAGAAAGAAAGAAAGAAAGAAAGAAAGAAAGAAAGAAAGAAAGAAAAGAATGGAAGCAAAAGGTTTGTTCGTGATGCGCGGGCGGACCCGATTTCAAAGACAAAGGGAGGGTGGAAGAGGTACCAAATTTTACTTCGGCCCTGGGACACAAGACACTCTTGTCCTGACTTTGTTGTCAATGACTATTATAGCAGCCCATTCCTTGTTCTCTGAGTGCTGGCTGACAACTACAGCATAATGCGACAGCGACGGGGTGGTGTTATTTTTTTAGGGGGGGGGGAGGAGGGGGCTCAGACTGTATGCATTCCAATAACTGTGACGCTACAAATAATAAATATTTAAATACTTAAATAAATAAACAATACAATCACTCAACACTCAAATATAAATTGAAATATCTGTAGAGGAAAATAAATATATAAATAACTGTTTACAACGATGCCATCTTCTTTGCTTCTGGTTATTGATTGATATTTTGAATACTCACAATTTCACCAAGGCTCAGGCTCCGGAGTTGATCTACAGGCCTACTGCCGTCCATACAACAGTATGGAAAGGTATCGAAATCATCGAAGGGATCGATATTATCGAAGAGTATCGGAAGAGATCAAAACGCATAATTATTTTGTACTAAGTATCAGAATCGAAATAGAATTACAGCTAATATTTTTGGATGCGTAGAGCATGAACGCCGAATACCGCGATACCTACAAAATTGTGGTGTCGGTCCACCTCACTACCACCACCACGGGAGAGAGTGACAGGTGAAACTCGGTCAGCTGTTGAGGTTTAGGCTAATGTAATTTTGCACTGTGCTATTCTTCCAGCATGGGTTAAATACTGGGATCTAGCATGGACCCCTTCCAAAATCTTCAGATGAAATATACCGTTAGTCCTAAGTTTTAAGAGTCTTGGAAGTGTCCTCACTCCGGGGGAAGGAAGGGGAGTGGGAGAGGTCAGAGCAAAGATGATAGGC
>JAWQUT010000009.1:2517600-2519154 GCA_033807755.1 Ellobium chinense | reverse complement strand
GGGGTGGCAGGGATGAGAGGAAAGGAAGGAGGGGTTGATGGTTGGATAGAAAAGAGAAAACAGACTTAAGGGACTGGTGAAAATTGTGAGGAGTGAGGGCCGAGATGGTGACTTGGCTGGAGTGAAGGAATCTTTGGCACTCTGCCCCTATACCTACAAGTGTACACATACATAATAATACACACCCATAAACATACAAAAACAAACATCGTTTAGACTAGAACAGTAAAATCATCACAAAGGCGAATTTGTTCTGACTAAATATTCGTATTTTGGAATTTTGGTTGGTCTCGTCTTTATTCCTTCTCTCTTCACCACTCCCACCCCCGCCTTGACACCACTAAGAATATCATTCTCCACCTCTGTAGGGCTAACAAGTAATACGTGGCAAAGATAACTATTCATATAATATTAACATTACACACTATAAAGAAAAGTATTTCAATATAGTATATCATTACTCCAACAGCCTGTGACACATGTAAAGTATCACTGTGTCACAGAACCCTATACATTGACACTGAAATAACTACAGAGTTACTACTCAAAGCTTTGGTGTCCTAAAAGGTGTGGCATTAAAGAAGTAAAAATCAACCTCTGTATACTGGAGCTGGAACTTACTGAACAGAGACACAGAGACACAGAAAGAGAGGGGGGGNGAGTGAGACAGAGAGACAAAGACAGACAGACAGACAGACAGACAGACAGACAGACAGACAGACGGACAGAGGGGCGACAGAACACAAAACTTTTCTCTTCAAACGAATCGCAAAAGCTCGTAAAACATATCAGTTTGTGTTTGGAAGCACCTGTTATGGACAGACAGACAGACAGACAGACAGACAGACAGACAGACAGACAGACAGACAGTACAAAACGTTCCTCTTCAAAGAAAACGTAACAGGACGTATCAAAACATATCAGTTTGTGATGATTGGAAGCACCTGCGATGGAAATTTAGAATACAGGCCAGCACGGGGAGAGGAAGGGAAGGAGCAAGAGTAAGAAGAGAAGGATATTGTGACAAGAAAAAAAGGTGAGGGGAGGAGGGGGGGGTGGTAAGATTACAAATTACAGGTAAAATTTGTCACAGGAATTACCTCAACACATTCATCACCCAAATGCGTGTACTCACAGGCACGTGCTGACAAATTCCCACCCACCTGCTGTGTGCATGTTTAGCTCGACAGAAAACATCGTGTAATGACAGTCGTATGTGGTTCAGCAGTTGTGTGCAGATAACGATCCCGAATATCTATCCGAATACCTAACACCTCGCCAGATATTGAAGTATTTGCATAGGGAAGACACAAAGTAATGATAGTTTCAAGAAATCGAGCATATCGGGGGTGTGTGTGTGTGTGTGTGTGTGTGTGTGTGTGTGTGTGTGTGTGTGTGTGTGTGCTTTAACATCTCGGCTGATTAGGAGTTCCACATAAATCTCACCAGATCATGATCCCAGTTAAACTTAGTTATTACTTAGTATGTATGGATAGAGAGAAAGAGAGAGGGGAAGAGAAAGAAAGGAGAGGGTTGAAATTGAAAAGATGAGAA
>JAWQUT010000009.1:2507600-2512600 GCA_033807755.1 Ellobium chinense | reverse complement strand
GATCACTCTCTTGTTTTTCTCTAGAACAATTACCATTCCTTCCTTCCTTCTGTCTCTCTGTCTCTCTTTATCTCTCTCTCGCTCTTTCTCCCTCCGTCTCTTCTTTCATCTGTCTCCGTCTTTCACATTTAAGAAGTTTGTGCCCGTTTATTGACTGTCTTCCTCATCTCGTTAACAAACTGTCTTCTCTCCCTCCCTACCCCTTCTTTCACATATGTCCGCCCATATTAGAAGTGTTTCTTTGTTCAGTCGCTCTGCATATCTTTATCGATTCTTTTTCTGTTCTCCTCCTCCCCCTCTTTCTCTCTCTCTCTCTCCCTCTCTCTCTCTCTTTCTTCTGTGCATATCTGTTAGAGTGGGAGCGTCCCATGTCTTTTTGTTCAGTCTGTTTGTGCCTATTATTTTATTTAGTCTTCCTCGTCTCATCAACAAACTGTCTCTTCTTCCCACCTCTCCACCCCACCCCCATCCCTCTTTTCACATATCTCCGTCATTATTTTACTTTGTCTCCTTGTTCCCCCTCTCCACAACAATCCACATGTCCCTGTCCCTCACACTGGAACTGTCCCACTGTCTGTCTCCCGCCTACGGTCCCTCTGTGCTTTAGCATCAAGTTTCTCTTCTCATCAACAGTGCCTATCTCCACTCTTTCCCTAGCTCTCTCTTTCGTTTAGGTGCTTGCTATCCCAGAACTACAGTTCAGATTGTCGTTTTGTCGCCCTGTAATCTCATTAAATTTGGCCTTTGCATCTTCGCCCCCCCCCTCCCATTTTCCACCCCCCTCCCCCCACAGACACACACACACAGACATGGTCTACACGAGCACGACAATATTATGCGAGTGAGCACGCGTACACACCCCCTGGACTCGCGCCAGCGATCGCGACAGGTGCTGTTCCGTTCTGCACCAAGAGTGTCGAGCAGCCATCATCTCGCGCCATAATCAACAATGACTCACTTTGTCAAAGAGGAGTATGTCACAGTTTTCATCAGTTAGTTCGTTCTTTCATCTCTCGATGATTCACTTTGTGAAAATAAAGTATGTCAGAACTTTCATCATTTTGTCAAAAGTATGTCAAAGTTTAATCAGGTTGTCGTATGTCGTGTTGCGTCAGGGCGCTGTGACATTAATGTCCATAGGCGTACGTCGGGAATTGGGTCCATAAGCGTACGTCAGGAATGTGGGTCCATAGGCGTACGTCGTGGATGTGGGAAAAGGGTTGAGGATGTGCTTCTCCCGTACTGTTTCTACCACCCCTTTCTCTCAAACCTAGTCACGATTTTTTTTTAAAGAGAGGCTGTGCACACAAATGCCATCTGGCTGTTGTTTTCTGTGCAGATTTGTAGCAATTTTGTCTTGTTTTGAACAGACGTGTGTGATATAGAATACTGCACAATTATTCTGCAGTACTATTTGAAGGAAGAAAGGCGAAGAGAAGAGAAAGAGAGAAAGAGGGAGGGAAAGAAAGAGAAAGAGGAAAAACAATACAAACAAGTCACTGTATCGACAGACTTTAACACAGCTCCTCTCCTGAAATCTAAATGAGGTCCCATATCAGCTGCAGGGCTTGATATGTTTTCAACAGAAACAACAACACAATAAAAACATGAACCTACGAGATACAGAAAGAAGACGCCAAGCTTTTGTAAAACAACAAAATATTTTTTTTTAATATGTTAGTCGTTAAATGACGTCTCAAGATAATGTTCGTGCAGTGCTAAAGCATGCTTCGTAATAAAAAATATATTCGCAGGTAGACTAATTGCACTTGGCTTCATACCGCAACAGAGCTGGATGGGCAAAGGCGCTGGGTGAACGTTGGAATAGGGGAGCGGGAGTGGGAGTGGAAGTGGGAGGGGAGAAAAGATGAGGGAGATGACATATGTCTTAATTAGTGGAAATAATGATATGAAAAAGATCCAGCGAAAAGTAGACTGTGAGATACTATTCCGTAACTTATGTGTAAATGTTGGAGTGTCAGCACTGAGATTTGTTTGTGTTTGTTGTTTCTTTTCACTGAGGGACCTAAATAGAGAAAGTACATTTAATTTTTGTATAGCTTTGTGCTAGGTCTACTGTCTTCTGAACAAAACTTGCCGAGCTGCAAAACTGATGAAAAATTTGTGATTTTTCGACCTTTTGACGCGACGAGTTATCTCATATCATATTTTCATAACGTAATCTCCTAAATGAAAATAGATCCTTTGCAGAACTTGAAACACATGATAGACAAACTAGTTATCGGAAATTGCTCTAAATTTTTTTAAAAATCTATTAGTCAGCAAGATTTTTAAGACTTTTAAGAAACATCTGTCAGTATGAGTTAACAGCTTACTTAAGTGTCTCTGATGAGATAAGGTGCGATATTCCCCAGTAAACCTTTGAGAAAAACACAACCATATGCAACCATTGTAAAGAAAAGCCTAATTGCTTGCAGCTTCCAACGTCTTTCAGCTGGTGCATGAATTCCAATACTTCCATCAAACTGGCGTGAAATTCTGAAAAAAAAATTACATCAGATTTACAGCTGACCTGGTTTGTGGATTACAACCGTTTGTATCAATTCAGAATAATTATATCGTCATATTTTTGGCAAAGTGACGAATACCGCAATTTTTGGATTTTCGTTTGGTTTTTTTTGTGTGCATAAAACTGCATAGTATCGATGCCTCTGTAACCTTGAAGAAGCGCTGTTTGCTGCTAGTTACAGTTTTCGAGACATTAAAGTGTAAAATAACAAAAATTCTTAACGCCTTTCAAAAATAGAAAATCTTTAAATTGCTCTCCTGAAAAGTCACAATTTTGCTCTTTCGTCACTTTGCGAAAAATCGGACGATATGATATCCCAACCCCTTTTCTTCGCAGCCCAACACGCCTCTGGGTTTGAGAGCATGCATTGATTGCTTTCATTCACTGCACACGGTTTTGTTAAGTCTCGGAGCTGCTCCTGTGTGGGTGTGTTGAGAAGATGGGTGTGAGGAGGNGGTAACTGGGGGGGGAGGGGAGGGGAGTGAGGGAGCAGTGTGAGTGCCTGTCTTTTTATGTGTGTGGTATACGACGTGTAAATGTGTGTGAAAACACAGGTGTGTAAATATGTGTTTGTTATGGTGTGTCGTGTGTTTGCATGCCTGCGCCAACTCGAAGTGTTTACGAAAGTGCCGTGAAGAAACTTTGAGTAGGTGGTACCACAGTGGAGAAAGACTGGAGAAGGAAAAGTTGGCGGAGGAAGACAGCAACCTAAGAAAGATTTAAAAAAAAACAACAAAAACAGGCAGACAAGAAAGTGGGGGAAAGAAGCAAATGAAGAAAGAAAGGAAGAGAGAAAGAGAGGGAGAGCGGCAGATGTAGACCATTCTCTAAAGCTATTCAACTCTGTAAATCTCTTTTAACTTATTAATTCGGAGATTCAAAAATAGTTTCAAAGTTATCATTCATTATTGTTTTGATTTAACGCACGCACAACGAAGTGCCTTTCAAGTGGAACCAGCAGGTGGTGCGAAGCTCAGGAAACAAAGATGCCAGAAAACAATGAGTGGTTTGTTTGTCATTAGCTTTATACCTGAGTTTACATACACTACTGTGTATTTGCTCTGGTGCAGGTGGTGCTGGTTATGGTGATTGTGATGATTGCATTTGTGGCCGTGGGGATGAGCAGAATGCTGCTGCTACTGATGATGATGAGGAGGAGGAGGAGGAGGAGAAGGAGGAGGAGAATGTTGATGTCGATTATGATGATGATGAGCTCTTGGAAAGAGATTATTACACTATAGCTCCAAAATTGAGCTTCTGAGAATTTGCAAAATGTATCAATTTTTTTTTTGTTTAATTTGCCTTTTAATAATGACTGAATTTCGGAATCTTACAAAAATGGCTACAATAATTTCTTTTTCTTCAGGTACAAAATGATGATGATGATGATATTTTTTATCAATAGATCTACATTATCTGAAAATTCAGTCATGAGAAAGATTTTGTACAACCTAAGACGGTACTCCCAGGTACCACGAATGGAGGATGTTAAAAGCTCATGTGTGTGTATGTATGTATGTATGTATGTATGTATGTATGTATGTATGTATGTATGTATGTATTATCATCATCGTATGGATTCCATAACATTAACGACAGACCGCTTCCTCTCCTAGGTCATCCAGCTCATCACTCAAACTCAGCACAGCAACAATTTCCTTATAGATGTAGTGTTACTATATTATGTCTGTACATGGCACANTCAAAAATAGTTTCAAAGTTATCATTCATTATTGCTTTGATTTAACGCACGCACAACGAAGTACCTTTCAAGTGGAACCAGCAGGTGGTGCGAAGCTCAGGAAACAAAGATGCCAGAAAACAATGAGTGGTTTGTTTGTCATTAGCTTTATACCTGAGTTTACATACACTACTGTGTATTTGCTCTGGTGCAGGTGGTGCTGGTTATGGTGATTGTGATGATTGCATTTGTGGCCGTGGGGATGAGCAGAATGCTGCTGCTACTGATGATGATGAGGAGGAGGAGGAGGAGGAGGAGGAGGAGGAGAATGTTGATGTCGATTATGATGATGATGAGCTCTTGGAAAGAGATTATTACACTATAGCTCCAAAATTGAGCTTCTGAGAATTTGCAAAATGTATCGATCTTTTTTTTTTTTTTTTTGGTTTAATTTGCCTTTTAATAATGACTGAATTTCGGAATCTTACACAAATGGCTACAATAATTTTTTTTTACTTCAGGTACAAAATGATGATGATGATGATATTTTTTATCAATAGATCTACATTATCTGAAAATTCAGTCATGAGAAAGATTTTGTACAACCTAAGACGGTACCCCCAGATACCACGAATGGAGGATGTTAAAAGCTCATGTGTATGTATGTATGTATGTATGTACGTATGTATATATGTATGTATGTATGTATGTATGTATGTATGTATGTATGTATGTATGTATGTATGTATGTATGTATGTATGTATGTATGTATGTATGTATGTATGTAT
>JAWQUT010000009.1:2479650-2489669 GCA_033807755.1 Ellobium chinense | reverse complement strand
CACTCCCCCCGGCTCCACCACTCACCTCAATTCGTCGCCTTATACCTGCATCTCTAAAATATCACCCACTTTCTCTGTCAATATGGGTAAGCGGATGTGTCTCTAGGAATAATAAATTCCTGGAGTAAATATATAATATATACAAGTTTCGAGTTCATTTCAAATTTTAGATGACATTTTACCTCACCTGTGGCCGTATGCAGAATCCATACGTCAATTAACATATTGTGTTTACCACATGAACACTGGTAAATTAATGTTTTGGGAGTTTCCCGTGGTTACCGCATTGGGTTAACTAACGTACGGATTATGCATACGGCCACTGGTGTACAATATCCAATAAGGCAAAGAAAGAATGAAAGAAAGGAAGAAAGAAAGAAAGAAAGAAAGAAAGAAAGAAAGAAAGAAAGAAAGAAAAAGAGCAATGATCATATTTAGTCTTGTCTTATAGAGGTTACTATGTAATACAGCTTCTTCTTCCTCCTCTTCTGCGTTCCCTGGTCATGCTAGTAGACCGCTATGGGCCATGAACTGGGTGGTCAGCTGCAGGTCTGTGTGGTTTCCCCATAGCTTTGTCTCATAGTTATACAACTTAATATATGTCATTAGCAATGCATGTAGCCTACTCAAGAATTTCGTCGCAGAGAAATTAATGATGGCATCGAGGTAACCTAGTGCGTTAATCGATATCGATAATGAGACTGTCGATACAGGTCATCAGCTTGAGTATGTACTTGATAAAGCTCAGTAAGTCGATTCTGTCATTAATACCGTTTTATTTAACTTTATCTTATCTATTTCATTTCCTTTATATTTAATACACATGCAAAATTCATCAAAAGTCTTGATTCCCAAATGATTCTTGACACTGCTCTGAGTAAAACAAGGTTCATTCCAGCGTTAACAACAACTAATGGGGGTAGACCTGAATTTTGAATACTCTATTAACTATTTAAATTTTGACAACTGACCTCAGTAGCTAACGCTGTGTCATAGAAACAGTCTGACGCCTAAAGTATCGATATCAATATGGACTGATCGTTGGAATGTCCAAGCCACGGATCCCAAGTTTTCTGTTGTCTATTTCCCTCACGACCTCGAACATCTCATAACTTGACCACTACGGACTGGTGGCCTGAAATACCAGCTCCTGAGTTTGGTTGTTGTTGATGTTGTTGTTGTTGTTGTTGTTGTTGTTGTTGTTGTTGCTGTTTGTTTGTTTCACCCCTTCGCTGATGTGACCTACGTGTATGTTCTAACCGCTTGTTTCAAACAGCGCTTGCACATGTAGTCTATCTCGGATGTAGCTTTCGTGTATCGTTTCCGATGTACCCCTACGTCTTATTACCCATGTGAAGTGTTCCTAGTGCAGGGCGTAATACTCGTATTGCAGAAATCGTGCTGGAGCGCATGTAAAACCCAAACTTTGCACAAACGTTAGTTCAAGCTAGTGAACTCATAGTAATTGGGGTCATCCGCATTTGAAAAACATGACGTAGCGAAAGGGGTGAAGAAAAGAATCTTAAAAAATTTTAGAAATCATTACTCCGTAGCTTCACCCTACCCACTCGCACCTCCTGCCCCTTCCCTCTCCCAATTCATCTCCCCTCCACACGTCGACGCCCGCTCCTGTTCCTGTACGCCCCAAATAAACACACACATTTTGTGACAACCAGCACGCACGTTTCGTGGCTTGCCCGGCTGAAGCATGTTTACTGTTTACGTGGCATTTCATTGGTTGAAAAGTAGGGGAAGCATGGAATACATTATCGTGTCGAGTCTATTTGGAATTTGCAAACCATCTCAAACTGCATGTCAAGTTAATATTATGTTCCACCATAAGTACCATCACCGCTACCATCATTGCTCCCATACCAACAACGTACACAACCACATTTCATCACCACCTTCACCGTTTAAAGATAACAGCGATACGAGCGTAGCAAAGAGCCAGCAAAACAGATGCGGATGAGTGGTCCAAAACAGACGCGGATGAGTGGTCCTATATAAAATAAATAGTCTCCGAAGCTTTTCTTTTCAAGTTCACATTGTTTACGGACCATTATGACAGAGACAGGCATGCGCATATATATTTAGCATCTCCTGGTGTCAAGACCATATGGCATGTTACGAACTAGACGGGAAATTACACTTGATTCTAGTTTTGTTTTTTTTAGTTTTCTAGTTTGTAACATGCATGGATCATTACACCCAGGAAATGCCAGTATTTTACGCATGCCTTTTTTTTTTTTTTGCCATAACGGTCAATAAGAGAAGACCAGTTCCACTCCCTGTCTAAATGCAACAACAGCCAAGAAAAACAACATGTCTGAAACACGAAAATGTCTGAAAGACAAATACTAGCTATGGTCTTTAGACACACTAATACTTTAAAGACCCACAAACTCTCCTCCAGCCAAAGTAGACAAAACTTCTTTAATCTTGCTTGTCTCTGTAAAATACTCGTGATGTCTTGAATACATTATTACTGTAACATTTCTTTCTTTCATTACTCCATACCTACCCAGTACGTTGAATGTACCCACTACTACCCAACGTTATTACCACACATATTGAGTGAAACTGCTGTATTGGGATACATGTATCTTTTATTCCCAATTTTGTATACATGCCTAACCTATTTTGTCTACTTATATTTGCCACGCATATTGCGGTATGTATGTTGCCACTCTGTAATCGGTGATCAAATTAAATGAACTGAAGAAATCTGAACTGGAAAATAAAAGCTCTCCGTGTTTATAATGAAGGCAGGGACAAGTTCAAGGGTGAAGAGGGTAAAGATTAGAGGACAAGGGAATGTTATGATAAGAGATAAAGACTTCATATGGTTGGTGCATTATCCTCCCTCCTCCTCCTCCCTTCTCCCTCCTCCTCCCTTCTCCCTCCTCCCCCCTCCCCCTCCCCCACAAAAGAATAACTGTGTAGAATCGTGGCCGCAATGGGTGTAGGCAAGAGGAGACACGTAACTGCCCCTTGACTAGAGTTCTGGACATCAGTAACTTGCGTGGACAAAGTTTTGGTACCACATGTGACAGGTTGACGTCAGGAACAACAGCTGTACAGTCAGCAAAACTACGTCACTTGTTCTCATTGAAGCATCATATACAGCCTGTTGGGGGCGGGGGAGAGGGAGGGGATTAGAGGCTCATCGCAGTTTCTAGAACTGAATAACTTGCGTGGCCTAGGTTTTGGTGCCTCATTTATAACAATAACGGGCTGACATCATGTAGTATCAGCAAATCACATGTTCACTACGATGATACAAACGAATCAATAGCCTACATATTCATGTAAAAGAGAGAACTCATATCGTTAAGCACGTATTACTGTATTTGCCACAGCGTGGCCCTCATATACACAGCACAATCGAACAGAACGTATAGTCAGTACCATGATTCGTGACCCACCTTAATAAACGACAAATTGTAGGATTAGGTTCCTCATCTCTGCTGACGCCACTCCACCGCAAACTCTGCAGCACGAGGGCTAAGTTTATTTGACCCCCCCCCCCCCNCCCCCCCCAAGATGCGCGAAAGGGCCGGTCCTCTTATTCTGTGGGCACTCTTAAGCAAAGGAGGTATCAGCCACTGGACAAGCCAAGATGGTTAAGATTGATGCGGAAGAGGTAGAAAATAATCTACTGACTTGCGAGTGATATTTGCTAGATTTATATCATTCATTAGTTTACATACAAATCACCATTGATTCTTGCCACGTCTATCTTCGACACAAGGCCGTAGATAAAATGGTCCACTAATAAATTTAAAAAAAAACAAAAAAGCCCACAGAGGTGGCCTTCATTTTTTCGGTGCTCTCACTTCCAGTCTACGCAAAAGATGCCATATGTCTAATAAAACAATTAGTTTGTATGCACACTGTGACTGGCGCACACTGCGCGCAGCAACCAAAGACGTACCCCAGAATTCCGATCCCGAGAATCGGTAAAGAGAACTCCGAAACATGCAGCCACCTTCTTACAACGGACATCCCCTGACCCCGACGTGCAATATAATTTGAGTAAATGAGCTGTGTGTGTGAAGACCGCAGTCTCTAGCCAGCTTACTATCCCCAGTGCCTTATGTGAACGTTGAAAATGTCAACTATACAGTAAAGCAGAGCTATTGCTTTTTAAAAATAAAAAAAAAATAATAATTATATTGCCCGTTCACTAGACTAAACATTATTATTGCCTCAGCAGGCCAGGTCAAGCATAAACTTCTCAACCCCCATGAGAGCTTACATTGTACTGTCATTCCCAAGGCGCTAATCACTAACATTTTGGCATTATCTTTCCCAGTCCACAACAAGGTACTTATTTCACAAACGGATGGACAAACTAGAAATGTCAATATTATGTGAATGAAATGCTTTCCCAAGGCGCTTATAATTTGACCACAGCGGGCATCGAATCCATCATGTTTTGATCGGAGTCCAACGTCACAGCGATTTGGGCACGCTGCCCCACGCTACAGCATAGAGACCCGAAAGACAGGTCGCAGTCTGCATATTGATTTGTGACCCAGTTATATAATCACATAATTGGAAGCAGCCCTTCCATTATGACCATGTCACGAAAGATCAAAGTAGCATGCAACAACACCTTTATAGACTAGTCTCGGGAAAGGGAAAATAATTCAAGGGCGGCACCATGGCATTAGGACAGGAAGAAACTGGAGGGGGGAAAGGGGTGAGGAATGGACACTAACTGCACTNGGGGGGGGGGGGGGTTAGAGGGAACCCTGCTGTCCAGATCATGTCATTTTCGTCGGCTATATTGAAGTTCGGTTTAAAATTACTTGAAATCCTTCCTTTCTCTTCAATCACTTCTTCTTCGTCTTTTATTATTTTTGTTTAACCTCTATCTTTCTTTCTTTTCCTGTCTTTCTTTTCTTTCATGCTTCCTTTTTTTTCCTCCTTTCCTCATCATTCAAATTCCTAGCCAAGAGTGGAAGAACTTCGACAGAAATTGATTCATCCATCTACACACCACTGATGCACATGTTGGCCTTCCTGAGGAAGGTGAATCCACTTAATTAAGTCCTATCCACGTGTTATGTGAGGCAACTCGACGCAAATAATGTCCTCATGTATGGAATCTAACTGAAATTTGGCTGTTAGTAATAAACACAAGCACGGTAATAACAATAACAAGTGATAAAGGGGCTCCAAAATCTCATATGCAGGCTATAGGCTTATGCCCGCTTTGCGACTTTAAATGATTTTTACCCCATAAATCAGGTCACTCACTAACTTTCTCAACTCCCGAGGGAAACATTATAGTGCCCCTGTCATTTGTAGGCGCTGATCACTTGCATTTATAAGATATCTTTCACTGCCTATGGCCAGGTTCCCATATTAGAGACGGAGGAACTGAGGAAAATGTGAATGGAATGCTTCTCCAAGGCATTTCCAACATAACTGTGGCCGACATCAAACCCATAACTTTTAGATCATTAGCCCAACGTAGTAACTATTCAACTATTACACCACAAGTAGTCCAGATCAATGAAGAATGAAGAAATGTTGTTGCCAGTTTATCGAAGAGAACAGAATCTGCTACTAAAATAATGACCCTTGGTTTGATTTAGGGGCCGTTAGACTAAGCCTATAAGCTGGCGTAAATAGGACACTCTTACTCGTAGAACGAGGCAACAGAAGATCCTCAGAGGAAGATGCCCCGTCTTACAAGTGTTCCTGCTTTTTGATTTCAGGACACTCTAAAGGGGTGGGTCACATTTGGGTCATGACTCCCAAGTGTCCTTCTGTTGTTTTTTTTTCTTTTCGCGTCGGGAGGGATATGAACCCTTAATTCCTTGCTTCACATCCTCTCTGCCACCGTAAAGCCATGGTGAAATTTGTATTTTAGGCATTATTTATCTTTATGTATAAAGCTGAATCTGTAATGAATGAAAGATCCCTCGAACTCAACGTGAATAGTTGGACAGTGTTGTAGAATTCATGCGTTTAAACAATATATTTCATCACGATGCCCCGTAAACTGACGAAGTCTGTTGCAGGTTGGGACATTGTGGTCTAGTTCGATTCCTGGTAAACTATTTTAGTTAAATTTCAATCCATGAATGTCCCTATCATCTCCAATTAGACGTTGATAATTTGGTTCAAATACTGACCTGCAGAAGCTTCTATTAATTATCAAGTTCGGGCTTTTAATTTTGCAGAGCTATGGCTGAGGTACACACGTGCATATATCGCTTTTTTTTTTGGGTATTACGATAATATTGCACATTACGATTAAGATCATCAATTTTCTCTGATTAGTTTTTGTCAAAACATGTTATATCTTAAAGCCATTCACATTTCCATTGCTGGTTCACGGTGCAGTTGTCGAAGTATGCTGACGTAAAAAAAAAAAATTCAGCTGCTGTGCGTTCACCAAGCCAACATTGGTTCAAGGCACAGCCGAATCAGGTCGCTCTGCTGGTGTCAGCTTAGACCAGGGCTGCCACTCCTACAGATTTTTCACTAATTCTAATGAAATTGAGTTTTTCTAGAGCGAAAAATAGGAAACCGGTGAAGAGTTGTAGTTCGGAAAATAAAATGTTTTATTTTAATAATATATTTTAAGCATTTTGGCCAACTTCTTAGACAGTGACAATATTGATTGATACTGATTTATATTAATAGGATAAAAAAAAAGGGACAAGCAACAATCAGCTTACTAAATTGTACCTTATGTGCGCTACAACCATTGCCCTATGTACAAACAGTCAATCTTTTACTCGCTGTACGCTTCTATCTAGAATGCTGTTTAAAATTGTATAAGTTCCATACATGTAATTGCAGTCGAATTCTTGCAGCCTTTGAGCAACCAAACCACGTGAAGATGTTCTAGTTTTCTTCGTTCATTTCTCTCTCTCTCTCTCTCTCTCTCTCTCTCGCTCCTTCTGTGTGTGTGTGTGTGTGCGTGTGTGCGTGCGTGCGTGCGTGCATTTCATGCTTTCAGTAATCATGGCTCTAACAATTGCAACATGCATATAAATAATATGTGTAAACTTTAATATACTTTCATAATGTTTAAAACGAATACCTAGTGAAAGATAGTGAAATTTGACCTCAGAGTCTGGTGAAATGGCAAAACTCACGGTGGCAGCTCAGGCTTAGTGTAGTTGGCCGAAAGCAGGGCACTTGGTGTGTATTGGGTTAAGTATAATGTACAGCAACAAACAGTAATGTGATTGGTGGGCTGTGGTCGGTGGTTCGTGTATGGGTGCGTGTATGTCTATACTATGTGTGTGCACTTACACTTCTCGCACATGCCATCCAAAATGCTACGGTGGTTGGTCACAGTGCTTTAGGAATGCCAATGGAGAGAGAGAGAGAGAGAGAGAGAGAGAGAGAGAGAGAGAGAGAGAGAGAGAGGAGACTGTCATTGGAGAAGCTTGCTGTTGTTGTTGTAGTCCTGTGGTAATGATGAGTTTATGTGATGCCGCTGTTGCTGCAGTGATGTCAGCTGTGGTACCGATAACGGTGGTCTTAACGTGACAGTGATGATGCAAGCAGTAGCAGCAGTTGCGATCATCATTTACCTGTTCTAGTGGTGGTGGAGGTGGTGGTGTAGGCTGATGGTGATGTTGTTGTAGTGATGTCAGCTGTGATAACCGGGTGGTCGTCACGGATAGTGATGATGAAAGCTATGAGTATGACAGCAGTTGCGGGTCATCATTAGCGGTGGTGGTGATGGTAGTAGTGGTGATGGTGGTGGTGGCAGCAGCGGTGATATTCGGGCTGGCTATGGAAACAGTGATAGCGGTGATCACTGGCAGTTATGGTAATTCTGGGTGTTGCAGGTGGTAATGCTGGGATTGGGACCTGGGTGACCAAAATCGACGACTTTTCAAGACTTTTAACATTTCGAATGGGGTTAACAGCATCAGACTAGGTTCTCTTATTTTACAGATAGGCCGAATGGGCTATGGGGCATAGCCCAGGGCCCCGCGCGTTTAGGAGAGGTGGGGTGGACAGGGGGACGGAGAACGAGCAAAATAACAAGGCAGTTTATAAATCTCGTGTCTAGACTACTACTTGTTCACGCGACCTCACATTAATACTACTGCAGCAGGCCTGATCACTCTACTTACAAAATGATCGTGGTCGGGAATTGAACCCACAACCTCTAGATCTAGAAGCCAACGCTGTAACTGTTCGGCCACGCTGATCCACATGTACTTTATGTCTTATCAAATCCTACTCATGAACTCGAACCCCTCACATGCTCCACAGTATAGACTGGCACTCTGGAAATCAGATTCGCGAAATCCGACTGCTTATGGGGCATTACACAGTAGTCATAACAGTACTATTGGTCATTAGTTACTGTGTAGATTGTGTATTGTGACTGTTTATACGTGACCCTCATAATATTACGAATGGGTGGCCTCTAAAAAAGTGCTGACACAGTATAATAGAGTGAGAAGGAGAAAATTAAAAGGAGAAAGAGAGGTCTAGACAGAGAAGGAGAAAATTGGAAGAAGGGATAGATAAGTTAACTGGACCATTTCGGACGGTGTTGTTGGAGCTGTTGGCAGTAGCAACAATGATGGTGGTGGTGGTGGTAGTAGTATCAGATGTCAGCAGTTATGCTTGTGATTATCATAGTGACAGTGATGAATTGTACTGATTATCCTCCTTAAACACATTACATTATGACTACTCGTAAATTAGTTCTTGTGTGTACCCTCAGAATCTCGTAAGGGACAGTGCCTGTGAATTTTTTCTGTGCGAATGTATTGATATGTGTCTGCAATGTTTTTAATAATTTTTAACTAATTGTAACCGGGTGGCAAGGCATATAGCATATCAGCCTATTATTTCTCTTATAGTAAGAGCTCAGCCTGATCATATTATTTTTCAGATGTTACATATTATTTTATGGAAGTGTTGCCACCAGGGATTTGACCAAATTACTGTGAATGATCAATTTTGAGAAGGTGGGCCCAAAAAATCTATACTACTCCTGTCCCTGCCGGAGATCGAACAAGGGTCTTTCAGCTTGGAAGTCTGAACGTGTTACCACTAACCTACAGGGACACTGGCTTCACAGCCTGAATCGGTCCCTACTTCCACATGCAAGCCTAGTGTTCACTCGTGACCCTAACACACTTCCCGACTGCTCACATAAATCTAATATTTCTTCGTATTATAATATGCAGTCCTCATAATTTATGTACTTTTGTTCATTTGTTTGTTTGCTTTTGTACATGAGCTTAATGAACGTCAGTCATTCGTTATTGGCAGTGTGGCATCAAGGGTGAGAATGGTGGGGGCAGAGAGGTGGTAGAAATTATCAGAATCGGTCCGGCCTATGGTCAGGATGATGTTGGTTTGGAAGTAGCCGGGTCTTAAACGAACCGATCGCCAGCGACTCTATAATGGTGATCGGGTCTTATATGACCCGACCGTCAATAAGGGGTGGCCGTGTCAGAGAGTGGTGGTCACTCATTAATCTATGGATGGAATTGATTGATTTTTTGGTAGGTCATGGGGAAACTGATTTTTAGGAAAAGTCACGAAATTTCAGATCCGAGAAGTGAAATTTAACATAAATACACCTATTTGAAGATGGCCCCGGGTCGTATAAGACCCGATCACTGCAGCACGGGTTAATGGTGTTGATTGCAGTGGGCAAGCAGGGTCTCCAATAGTTTTCTTAGCTTTGTCATTGTTCGAAAGTTTACACTAGTCACGGCCCGGCACAAGACTAAATAATCGGGCAGGGGACTGTGACCCCAAATTACCCATCCTGGGTGACACATCTGCTGTCAAGAGCTGTGGCCCAGTGCAGGGGAGGGAGGAACAAATCAGAAAGGAGAAGGGAGGAGAAGCTGGTACTAGACAAATACAGAATACAGTAACAGGTTGTTGTTTTGCTCGTTTGTTTATTTATGTATGTGTGTGTGTATGTTTGTGCGTGTGTATGTGTGTGTGTGTGTGTGTGTGTGTGTGTGTGTGTGTGTGCGTGTGTGTGTGTGTGTGTGTGT
>JAWQUT010000009.1:2455157-2473913 GCA_033807755.1 Ellobium chinense | reverse complement strand
CCCTTTTTTTTTATCACCATGTCTGTCCTCGCGTGACCGAATGGTTACAGCACTAATTCATTATGTAAAGGCATGAGTTCGAATCCCGCCACAGTCATATTGTAAATGCCAAGAGACAGTGTGTCATTCCCATTTCCTCTGTCCATCCGTCTGTAAATAAGTACCTGGTGTGGTTAGGGAGGGGTATATCTGTGAATGGAAGCAGCACTGGATGCTCTCAAGGGAGTTGAAAAAGCACTTGAAAGTTCAGGCCTGCTGTGCTAATAGTATGATAAGTCCCAAGGGCGGTCAATCATCCTAGATATGAGATTTATTTCCTTTGTTATATCTTAACGATGGTGCGAGTGATGGTAGGGTGATAAAGCCGCTGGTAAAGATCATGAACACCAGCAAAAAGAAGAAGCAAACACTGCTGGAATAAGCTCGCTGAGAAATTAATCGATTGAATTGACTAAATTATGTCTAATGCTCGATCCGATGATAATATTGGGCTCATCATAGATTAGGTAAGCTCACGTAATGGAACATGTATCTGTGGTCTCCGAAAGCAAACTCAGCTTATTTTGTCTGCATTGACTACCTTAGGTGTCTCCGCGAACACTAAGTTTTTCTCTCCTGGTGGATGCACCGTAACTTCGGACGACGATTATGGTAGCTCTTGTGCGTTGGTAAACGTTTTAACACTGAACAACTGTCAAACTCCCAGCGTTTCAGAACGCTTGAACCACGATCTTGTAATGACTCTATAGCTGTCATGACTTACAAACATGTATTTAGATCATGTCTGATCACGTCAGCCATCTCACGATGCTTATGTTATCGTAAAGAATACGATACAAACAACTGCCTCCCCCCCCTCCCCAACCTTTCCTCCCACTCACACACATCCAAACACACTTTTCCCTCAACTAACCGATGCCCGCTGAGAAAACTCGGAAAACTGCCTCATGAGATTGTCGATTATTTGGTGTGCTGATTGAAAATGGGCCACCAACCATCCGATGAATGAAGGGAGGACAGTTTCGTTTGCGATCCTTGAACATACCTTATCTCACACCCACCCTGTACTCTAAAATAAGACGTATGCACCGGCCAGGTTACAATGATGCAACTGATGATACTACACTGTAGCAGTTCATGTTTGGTTTTTAAAGCCATGTGATGAACTAATTTGACATAAAAAAGAAACATACATCTTGTTTTCATGAAAGTTTGCCATTTATCAATAAAATAATATTAAAATATGTTCTAAGCCCCAGTAACTTTAAGACTAATTTTGCCATAGGGGTTCATGTTCGATTTATAAGAGTGACTTCCCTTATATTTTGATGCTTTAGTGAATTAATGCGCGTACAATTGCATTGAAATTTACGTTAAATTTCCGTACAATTATGTAAAAGATATATAATACTCATGAAAAAATGGTCTGGAGCTTAATTAGTTTTATTGTTAACAATCAAGAAAGAGAAATATGGAAATGAAAATACACAGAAATTGTCTTATTCTGCAGCGGACCTATTTCCGGCGAGTGAAGGTATTTAGGTTTGTGTTTCTTTAACAGATCATCAGTCCTGCGATCTCGGGCTGGCGACGACTTACAGTTGTATGATGCAAACAGAGCCAGTCGACTGTTACTCTGTTGTGTTTTTGTGTCACCGTTTCTACAGTTTAGCCTCTGTCAGTCATAGTAAACATTTTGACGGCGGAACTTGCGAGTGTGTTGGTAGTGGAATATTCAATGGCTGATTTGATGGACGTTGGCATTTTAGCCCACCAAGAAGAAGAAGGAAAGGGGAAGGTCGACGCCGATTCCGGAGACTGTGATGACTATTCCAGCGGCAGCGATAGGTCGTTCGAGGCAGACGACGTCGACAGCAATGGACGAGGCGATTCTGGGTCAAATGGTACTGATGAGAACGCAAAGAAAGTCCAGACTCGACGAAAACGGCGTCATGGTAGCCATGGTAGCAGACGACATAAAGGAGGAAGTCGGCATAAGCATCACAAGGGTTTCCAGCCTTATCCTGCAACCGATGAAATCAAACTAAAACGTAAGTCTCTTGAACTTCAAGAGAAAGAAAATGCTGCTGCTATAGTCCGCCGGGAGGGAGCTGATCAGCAGTTTACCACTTTTCCAACTGCTCCTTTCAACTCTACACAATATCTCATGGAGGAACACAGTGCAAACTCTCCTGTCACCCTTCCAAAGACACCCAGTTGCTCGAAACTAAATTCATCTTCTCCACAAGGTACAATCTTGCACTCTGTATCGTCAACGCCGGCAGAATCAAATCATGAGTGTATCGGCTATGAGAAGAAAGACAAAGAGTTTGCCGACATCTACACCACTGTCCATGCTGAAAGTTTGCAGAGTCTGCCTAAAGAGGAACTGGTGAAGCACTACATGAATCTCGAAGAAAAAGTGGCTGCATTACAGAAAAAGGTGGCAGAGGCAGAGCAACAGCGGCAGGATGATGATGGTAGTGCTAGAGCAGAGAGAGACATTAAAGAAACTGAGAAAGACTGCGTGTGTGGCTCCATCTCCTACTCTGACACTGGTTCCCTCTCAAGCAGCAATGAAGACTTCATTGATCTGTCCTTGGTGAACAAACCAACTATTTCAGTTGGTGAGTCTTGCGTCACAGACGTTGCTTCAACAGTGTTAGATAAAGTTGTGCCATTAAGTGGTGCTTCCTGATCAGAACTGTCGGTGAATCCACAGCATTTATGTGGGAAGTCTGAGCACCACATGATGACCTAGAACTGTTCTTTTCAATTGAATGAAACAGTAACTCTTCAAAAGGCAAGCAAGTGAAACAAAATATATTCATTTTCATGTACCTTGTCATCCTCCATTTCATTTTGTGAATTTTTTTCACCGCTAGGCCTGCATCCAACTGCCTGCAGACAGTTTGTGAACATTTCCAAGGCTTGCATGAATTTCTGTGAATTTAGAGGCTTGATGGGACTCGTCTAGAACAGACACAGCTACCCTAGAAGTAATGCCAAGCCAAGCAATGCCAGATGTGTTACATGCAAACATTCTTATTTTATTTTCCGCATTTTTTTATCGGCTATCACAGAAGTGTGAACTCTCCACAAAAATTGTGACTGTGAACTGTGAGCATTTCCAGTCATACCTGTCCTATAGCAGATATGAAATTACTGGTTTCCACATGATTAAGTACAGTCAATTTTGCTGAATCACAACTTACAGGCGCATGAAAACAGATGAAATTGGAAAGAAGATGCAACTGAGCAGCTATGTTTGGTTTGTCAAAATTATGAAATATATCACTACATGTATTATGTGAAAAGTGCCAGATAATGTTAAAATAGAACCAGCTTATCTATGACTTCATGAACTATATTGATGGAAGAGCAGACTTAAGGTACAGTGGGTTAATAGATTTTGATTCAGCAACATTGACTGTGATCATTAGAAACGATTATTTGGTATGATATTAAATGGGCTTTCTCTAACAACGGCACCGAGTTAGTCTATATAACGATATAGTCCATGACTTGTCTATGACTAAATGAACTGTATCATTATTATTGCGGTGCTGTGCTTTGAGATAGCCATTAAATGGAAGTCTGTGTATAGCAATAATTTTGCCATTCTGTAAATTTTTATAAGATCATAGCAGATTTCCATAAATGTTTCATGACAGTCTCTCCGGGCAGCACCTCTGTCATTTCCCTACAGTTCTGTTGTCATTGGCTAATCATCAAAAAAGTACAGCCAGTTTCATGGGTACTTTTGTTTACCTCACAAATAGAAAGATACACCTGCTTAAAATTGTTATAATGCCCACTTCATAAGATTATCTATTCCATATCTAGTCACTCGGAAGTAGGATGAAATGCTTATGGAAATTGAAGATCTTTATTTCAAAATGTTCTTCCACTAGACTGCTTGTATGAATGTACCATAAATCGGGGGAGGAGGGGGTAGGGAAAAAGGTACAGGAAAAGGTTTGCAGATATCTTAAAGTTTTTTTCATACCGTAATAAATGTGTGTCAACTCAAAGAAAAAAGAAACCAAAAACATGTTGTGACAGGCCTGAAAAAAAATGATAGTATGAAAGACCTCTGAATGTGACTTGCACCCAGTTATGGAGAAAAGTAATTATGAGAGGAGAGGAGACCAATCCTGGCTCATTGTATGGTAATTCTTGCTTAATCCTTTGACTTTGAGTCAGTGCGCTTGGTTACTGGTTAAAAGTTCTGTTCACACCTTTCCTCATGAGTAAAATTGATCACTTTGTCTTTCTAGAACCATTTGATAAATTAGCGAATCCAAAATCTAGAATAAACTGTTTTAGTACAAGAGTTGTCACCAATGAATTATTGTGCTACCTTTGGGTTTAAAGCCATAATTTTAGTTGATAATGGAAAATTGTAAGGTGATGCAATGTAGGCTTAGCCATAAGTGGTCGCCTGTTCCAGTCTTGCCTTCAGTTTGACATCTTAAAATTCCTCTTTGGGAATATCTTGAATCTTAAAGGATATAAACTAGTAATAAACTTTTTGCTGATATTTTTTACTATGTTTTAAGTGTGAGGCACATTCAGAGGTCCTCTCATGGTTTATTCCAATTAAGTGTATGTTGAGGTTGGGATGAGGGATGAGTAATTGCCAACAAGCATCCCAAAAATGGTTTGGTTGTCCAGGAGTTTGTGTTTTGCAGATTTGGAAATCGTTTCCTGTAACCCTACTTCTGTGAAGCTGAAATGTTTTGTTTTGTGAAAATGCTCTTTGGTGGCTGCTGTTGTTATTGGTGCCAAATCTCAGACCATGCATTTTTAAGGGCTCTAACACAGTCATCCCAGGTTCAGTTCATTTCTGGCTCAGAACCAGGAACAGGTCTTGATAATCTTTCTCTGTTCTTGGCGTGCCACAACGAGAGTATTATAACCTCAATTGTCAGCCTCAATGAGCTTGATTCAGTTTCTTCTTGGTCTCCAGCCTACTTTATCATCAGCTTCTAATGAATGATGAATGCAACCATCAGTCTACACTTGTTAAACCACCTCTCTGAATCTGACGAGACAAAAGTAAATCAGCTTTTACATCTAGTTCATTTTTGTCTGATCAGATCTACTGTGATGAAAGGCAGTGAAATAGCCACCCAATATATTTGAGTGTAAGCCCCACCATAACTGTTTAACTCCTTCGCTGTGTATGATGTGCATGTATATCCTTACCCTTTGGTCCAAACAGTGCATTTCCATGTCTTATCTGGCATATCCTGACATCTGTAATGATCTATTACTACATTCTAGGATGCAAGAAGTCATATTCTTGTTGAAGGTATTGATGAACCTATGATAATTTGTGATATCAGCATTAAAAAAACATGGGTTAACCCAATCCTGCCAGCAGCACTGTCAGATGCTTTCCCTCTTTAAAACTTATAGGTTTATCACACCTCTGCAGACTGTAGTTCTATCTGCATAGGCTCTAGCTGTAAACTCATAGAAAAGAACAATGCAAAGGAACTTTATTCATGTTTCCTTATGATGAAGTTTAGAGCTCACCATGTGGGCAGTAGATTTGTGATCTGAGGGGCATACGGAACATGTCATGTAGTTAAATGTGTTTAAAGTGCTTAATTTTATTTATCAAGATAATGAAAAAGTTAAACAAAAATTAAAGTGCAAGCAAATTGTTAAAGAAAAGAGAAACGTTCTAGATTTGGGAGTTGGCACAGAACATGGAAAGGGTTCAAAACTGAAGATTAATTTTTTCATATGCTTAGGGAAATTTTTTTGTTGTAATACATTGCATTTCTGAATTAGCATTATTTTTACAGCTTGACAATCTAGGCAAAGGAGTGCTGGGGCGATGCAAGGTTTTGGTATGTTATGAGAGGCCATTGGTTTTAGAACTTGCTGACAGTGACAGTTGAGTATGTGTCAATACAGTTACTTCACTTAATGGCAACTCCCTGGGAGATTGAAAAATGTGTTCTTTAAGAGAAATTGTGGGTATTCAGTTCTTTCATAAGGCCTGTAGCATTTTGTGTTGGGAAAAAAATAATGCTGAGCAAGTTATAATTTCATTGTGAAGAACTACCAGTTACGTTCACAGTGTTGTTAGTGATCAGAATTATTCAGGGTGTAACAATTTTTACTGTGTTATCTGTGCTTAAGCAGTATGAATTCTTTACCAAGGCATTGTCTTTTAATGTCATATTTTGCCCAGTTATATATATATAGTCATGCACAAGACCACAGGTTCACACATCCAGTGCTTTAATTTGAAAGGCAATTCCAGATGTTGAAAACCATATATATGATTAGGATTTTCATTTTTAATTACAGTATAATGTGCAACAAAAATACCTTTTTATGATGCATATATAGAGAATACTGTAATCTTTCAAGGGGGCATAAACTTGCAGATCAAACCTTAAGACTGATTAAAGTCAACCAAATGTGGTGCTGATGTGAGCGTTTTCCCAGCCATAACATGTACAAAAACTCTTAAGAAGGGCATTCTTGTTCAACTTTTACTGTGTTGAATGAATTGTGACATAATACTGTTGTGCTTTTCTACCACCTGTGCACCCCATCCCCTTTTCTGTTCATTTGTGTTTCATTTCCAGGAGCTATGCTTATTTTGTTATTCTTCCACATCATTTTTACCTATTGCAATGTTATGGCAAGGGACATAACTGGTGAATTGATTGAAAGTGTTATTGTAATGGTTACTTCCCTTAGCCAAGAATGTGAACTGTTTCAGTTCCTGTGGATGTTGAGAGCAAAAACAAATTGTGATAATTTCTGGCTCATTATTCTGTTTTTCTTTTATTATCATGTTAAGACTTATTGCTGTGCCTCTTTCACTGGTTTCGCTTGCAATTTCAGTGTCAGTCCTTTGACATTCTCAGACCTTCTTTTCATCTGTATGTCACTGATTTTGTTTTTGTTTTTGGGTGGTGGTGTGTTACTGAAGATTTGGTGCCAGCCATGCTGTATTTAAGACTGAGGATGTTAATGAACGGAGATGACTGCAGAGACTGAGAGTGTTACAAATGGATTTAGAGATACTGTACATAACTGTTTGAAAAGACTGCGCAACAAATTAAGTGTGTGACATTAAAAGTGGTTTTGCAAGCTGGCCAGGTTGAAGAATCTTGTTCATTATGACATGCCAGATCCTTAAAGAGCTGATTTGGTGGGGTTTATCAGCACAGCTGAATTTTTATAATTTGCTGCCCCTTACCTAGCCCACTACCTCTGCATTTGTTAGCTTGTCCTCGGAGTGCCAGGTATATGTTGTATAAGTCTGGAGGTATATAAAGCTAGATTATGCTGTGAATTCAACTAAACCTGTGTTAGCTGTCATATAAAATTGTAAACTTATTTTTTGGTAATAGTTTTCAGCAACAACATAAAAATGCTGGTAATCGAGGTCAAACTCCAAGTTCAGATGTACCTATGTGAGTTCTCAATATTTTTAAAGATAACAGAATCAAACTTTCTTGTTTGTTTGTTTTTGAAAATATTAGGTGAACTGGCGCTGTGGGAGAAGGTTTATGAATGTATGTCAGTATGTCATATGAAAGATCAAAAGAAACTACCCTGACATTTACTCTAGGAAAGTCTCTTGATCTGTGTTTATCTATGGAGTTGATCAAGAGCTGGTTGCCTGTGTCCATCTTTGCAATGTCACACACTGTTGTTACCATGCATGGACAGATCATTTAGTTTTCGGTAAACACTAATGCCAAAGACAGGTAACTGCGTCCTTCAGGGACACCAGTTAGAGTAGATCATCCTGAAGGCTGAAAAAATGACCTTACTGTGGTTGGACGAAGGCTGAAAAATGACCTTGCTGTGGTTGGACTTTCTTGGGAATTTTTTGTGGAATCTTTTTCAAAACATCCAGCATTGAATTCCTTGCCATGCACTGCTTATTCTGTCATGGCATAGATGTCATTGATTCAGGCAGTTTTCTGTCTTTATCGTTAGGTCTGATTATAATTCTCGTAACTTTGGGTTGGAAATGTTTACGTACAAAAGAATTTGGCTTGCAAAATCTCTAACTTAATGACTTTTTGATCATGTGTCCAAGCATGGTAAGCCTTACTTTGTTCCTTTTTTTTTCTTGTTTTTGAAAAGGGAAAGAATGAGTGGAAATACATGTGTCAACAAACATTGATGCAAACTTTATAGATCCTTATTTAGAAGCTATCATCAACCATTTTTGTCATCATTTCGGACAGATCATCACGTACTTGAATATCACTGAGTAATATTTACTGAACTGAAAAAAAAAAGAAGAAAAAAAATGCCGAATGTTTTTACAATGTATATACCGTATATTGTGAGTGTTATTTTTATACAAAGTATTTAGCACAATATTTGTGAAGCATTTTGCCACAGTCTTTCCTTTTTCAAGTTACCACAACGTTGAGTACACTTTTGACTCAACCTTTTAAAATAAGATATTTTTTTCATGTATGTGACATTATATCATTTCTCTTGCGTTGTTATTTGTTCATACATATTATCATGTATGTCTTTATTTTTGTTCTCTCTTGGTTGTTTTACTTTATATTATGATTAAACTTGAAAACAGGGATCCTGAGTGATGTTATTCACAGCTTGATTTACACTGAAACTCTGTTAACACAACCCCTGCTTAACACAATTCTATGCTGAGTACACTCTCATTGTACAATCCCAACCATTTTGTTTCATATATAAAAAGCGCTAGGGATGATACAAAATAGCTTATAACATACCCTGAAGTGCTTGGTCCAAAAGGTGGTTGTGTTATAAGCGTTCCTCTGTACATCGGATTTTTGTTTGTAGTGAATGTGATCTGATTAGAAGCTCTCTGCTGAACAGGCTTGTCGATTGGATTTCACATAAATCTGACAACAAATATTCTTGTACCTTTAGGGCACCAATCCATGGATCCAGACATGGCACGGCACGACAAGATAAATTGTGACATGAGCAGATTTCTAAAATCTGCTTTCGCAAGGTGTTGAAATTAGTTTTTGGATTTAGACAGATGTCTTAAATCTCCTTAAATTCTTGTGACATGCCAGTTCTGATGGAACCATGTTTTTCCAGTTTTTACAGTGATAAAAGAACTAAAAAAATCCAACAGTATCGGATATGCCATGTCCAGCCAGGATGGATTTAAAGCAGGCTAGGTCAATTATGTTCTTGTGTATTATCTATTTGTGATTTATCTCTTCACCAGAATTCTTGTTTTCTCATTTTCGCAAACCACAGAAAAATTACAAGTAATAGGCATTTTGAAGTTTGTTTCTTGTTCTTTTTAACTTCATCTTTTGAGAGATACAGAAGCTACATAAAGGATTATGTTGCACAGTGGAATTTGGTTGGTTGAAACCGGTTGCCATTTAATGAAGAGAAAGTTCCAGTATCTGTTGGAATCATTCCTATACAGTATTCATTTGTGAATGACATGTGGAAAGGAAATCTTCAAAAAAATTGTTTACGTATCTGAAATGTTTCCTCATGTAATTGTAGATATTTATGTGTCTGTAGCCACACAACGAGCTGCACTGAAGCATGGTATCTTGGCATTCAAAGGCATTATTCATTTAGAGTTTAGGCAATCAGTGATATGTGAAATGAGCATTTTCCTTCTTCTACTGTTCTGCTCTCATTGGGATGACATTTGCTCATGACATGATGGACACTGAAGATGCCAATGTCAGATGCCAATAACTAAAAGATATCTGGTGTTCGCAAATGCAATTTGGGTATAAAAACCAACTTCCACTGTGCACACTATGTGATGGATTAGTCATAATAATATGTGATTGTCTGATAACAGAATCAACACGCCATACTCCTGGAAATGGGTCACTACCATTGAAATTGAACAGCTATTTGTCCGCATTGATGTGCAAGATAATGTTTGTAAATAAATGAGGTTGGGTTGAAATGGGAGTGAATACAATGATTTCAGTATCACGAAGAGGCTTAATTTACAGAATTTCTATGGCCTTAAATATTTTATTATGCACAAATGAATTCCAAGACCATTGTCAGAACTTGTCGGAGAATCAGATAGCAACTTGTCTCGCAGGCTGTCATAATGAGGCTTATGCTACTAAGCAAGGAACTTGAGAAACCAGGCTCTGAAAGTAAATAGAGCTGTTCAGCATCAGTATTTTTTAGGTTTTTTTTTTTAGTTTGTAGTCATAGAAGTCAAGTAATATTATTTCTATAGACAAAAGCATTGTTTCATGGGTGAATAGTTCGTTACAGTGGATAAATTAAATATTTTGTGAAGCATATTAGATGACTCACTAATCCGATCTTCATTCTAAGAATATGTTTCCATTGCATGCGATGCTCTCTGCCCCTTCAGACTATTATACCCTGGGCCAGAATAATGCTAGGTTAAACACTTTTTCACCTTATAACAAGAATACAATGATATTTCATGTTAGATCAGTAACTTGACATCACCAAAACGTGACTGAAGCTTCACTTTGACTGGCTGCAAGATATCTAATTTGTGAAATGCAATCTTATGTCAAGAGATTATTTGATGAATTGACACCATTTCTGGCATTTCTTCCAGTATGCTTAATACAAAAATAATTCAGAGTCACATGAATTTCACAAACAACATGTTTGAGTGTAGACCAAATTGTCACTCTGAGTCTGAGTTGGTTTGATGACAGCAAGCAAGAGCAGAAAAAAGTTACCAATATCAAGCCCTCTAATAATAAATGCTCAATAATCTGACTGGACCTACTTGATTGCTTTGTCACCATATGATACCAGTCACACAAGAAAAGCCAGACACACACACACACACAAAAAAAAAAAGGAAAAATAAAAATGATGACTTTCAAGAGAGCAGCTACAGAGCTAGACCCAGCAACTCAAGTGGATAATGAATGTAAGGGCCTTGTAATTACGTAGGCACAACTCGCTCTTAGCTGCAGTGATGACAGTGATGATATATTTATTATATACAATATGATTCTGGTGACTCGAGCTCAGGCCACCAGTCCCAGTACTTTTGTTATAAAGGATAAAGTGGTGACTGGTGGAAGGATCACTCTGGTTTACCAATGCTGTATGTAAGGGAGGGGAAGAAGGAGGAGGGGAATGTGGAAATTGTTCATGTACCAGATTATTGCCCCGTGTACAGGTGTTCCCTGTCCACTTCGCAAAATTCTGGGATGCACCCAAGATGTATGCTTGGGTAAGATTAAGGGTTAGGGAAGAGATCAGGTTTATAGTCCTTGGAGGTTTGAAGTGGACATAGAACATTTTTTGTACTTGGAGGTGATGATAAGGAGACAGCACTATTACATATCCTTATGACAATGAGTGGTGGAGCTTGTTGTGGTGATGATAGTACTGGTATTGCTGCTGGTTGATGATCAGATGGTGCAGTTGCTACTTCAGCCATGTTAGCGGTGGCAGTTGCCGTACATATATTACTGAAACACATTGGTACTGTTGCTGCTCCCACTACCATTTTGCTTTGAAAATAATCACTAAGGATTGTTTGGTGGGAAATATTTTTAAAATCCTGTGGAAATAAAGTAGAACACATAAAAATAAAATTTGAAACCAAGTGATATAAATGTAACATTTTTATTTAACCTCCTGACTTATGAGAACCTTAACAATTAGATGGATATAATAATGTACATGTACAGAACACACACAGTAGAAATGCTTTGAATCAAATACTGTACACTACTTTGCCTGGGACCGTCCTTATACAGGTACGATCGAAATAAAATAATACAGTAGCACAGTAGCATGTGCGTAGAGCTATATTCCTCAATTTATTTTCGATGTTGTATCACGTTTTGGGAGTTACCCCATTAATTCGGACACCGCTGTCATGCCTAGAAGCACTTCTGGAGGCAGTGGAGGTGAATGTGTCAGCTTGTCAAGCACCATTTAGCTCATGTAATGTCCTCTACTATCTCAGATCTCCCTCCCTTCTGTCGAAGTTTCATTCTTGGGAATAGAAGGAAGTCGCACGGAGCTGTCTGCAGATCAGACGATCAGTGGTGACTTTCACTGTGGGATCCTGAAGGGGTTGCATGAAGTTGTAGGAATGGAAACGACCAGCAAAATGGCAAAATAATAATGTCTGCTTTGCTCTGACTGCGCCAGGGCTCTCAGCCCTCAGAGTTCAGGAGTTTTGGGCCTCAAACAACATGATTAGTGTCCCCTACTCTCTATGTATGCCGGACATTGCCATGTGCGACTTCTTCCACTTCTCAAAGGTGAAAATTCGGCTAAAGAAATGATCTGAGGTTATAGAAGGTATGCCGATTGGCAATTGGCCTTGACATTCTAAGCTTGCAGTACTGGAATCATTGTACTGACTTCTAGTTGGACATCTACGAATATTGTTATGTAGGAATATACACCTGGTCGACGAGCTTCTTTATGGACAGTCTGAAGACTTTTGGATTGCATCTTACGTAATCAATGTTCAACTATCACCGCACTAGTCAATATCTACTGCATACATTATGTATTGGATTACTAAAAATATGTTTAATATTACCCACTAACTTTCCAAAGGCGGAGGACACTTGCATGGACTCACAGAAATGTGTAATCAGGTGTGATTTGTTTCAGTGTACCGCACATGGACATCGATTTTAAGAAATCAAAAGTGCTGGCTTTCTTTTGATGAGGAGGCCTTCCTCATCTTGCGAAGGTCACAGGTAAGATAGCGACACCACCTTCCCCTCATCCACGCCCCCCACCCCACTCATACATGTATACACATACAAACCCACCGTGAAGGGGACTTGCATTTTCACATGAACATATAATAAATGGGCTATCCCCTATTCTGTGACTTGTCAGTACCATCAGTGCGCTTCCATGGAAAGGATGCTGATCAGTCACAAGATGAAATACCAATTGATTGTGAGCAGTCGGGAAATGTGTTAAGAGTCCCGGGTGAACATTAGTCATTAGGTTGATACGCGAAAGTTAGGGACCAATTTAGGCAGTAGGTATTTAAGGAGTAAATTGCTGTGAAATTAATGTCCCTATGGTATTGTGGTAGCACGTTCAGAACGTTCAGACTTGCAAGCTGAGAGACCCTGGGTTCGATTCCCAGTAGAAACAGGAAATCTTCCAGTGTATGTTTTTTCGGCTCTTCTTCTCAAAATCGATCTTTCACAGTAATTTGGTAAAATCCCTAGTGGCACACTTCCCAAGATGATGTAACATTTGAAAAATCATCAGACTGGGGTCCCATTCCTCCCCTTTAATGAAATGAATACAATAATATATGCCTTGCAACCCGGTACACTTACAAGCCTAGCCACCCAGACTCATGCGTAGTCTTCTAGTACATAATTACTTGAACACAGTGATTTGGGCTGGAGAGTTGTAATCATGCCTTCTACAACATTATGAAAGCTGAGGTCGATTATATCCAGTGACAGCGAAATCACGTTCTCTCATTTTTAGGCAACAGATTCAATATTACGGTTTTGATCTAATTAAGGCGATTAGTCTAAGTAAAGAGTTGCGAATGTTTCAAAACCGCAAAGCTCGGATAAGTGGAAAGTTACGTACAAATAATGACAGCGAAGTTCTCCTTTGCTCTCCAGTGTAGCATACAAGCATATGGCGCATTTAGTAACACTGGAGACGTACAACCCTATTTGCATTAAATTTAAATAAAACATCGCCAGGTGCTCTCGCTATAGCGCCATTTCGCGTAGGGCAAGAGAAAAAGAATGAGAACAGTTAAACTGACGTCAACAGGCGTTGTTGTAGTTTTGCCCTACTTTTCTACCAAGCTGAGCGCCGCACGGACTCCTGTCTTCAAAATAATAAAATGACTGCCAAGGGGTTTCGGGAAAGAATTGAGCGCTATTTTACTCTAGCTCCCTCTTGCCTTACACAAAATGGCATTCTAGTGAGCCTCCAGAACGTCATGTAGTAATTATGGACTCCAGTCAATGCTGCTTTTACCCCCAATGGGCGGAAGGTCGTATCTTAGAAGGTCGAAGCATACTAGGCTGCCACAGCATAGAGCATGCGTCTAAATATGCACAGGTGAGAAGATGGAGAAAAACACTTCGCCCGGTGACCAGCCTATTCCCCTCTACCTTCCTCTTGTTCACTAGCACCCCACGGAACAATAAAAAAAAAAAAAGCATTTACGCCAAAGGCTATGTAGTATCGCTGTTTGACAGCGTGCGAATAATGTAATCTTATTAAGCGTCGAAAGATAGATGCACAAACATGATACAACCTTACAAACGTTTCCTCCAGAGTGGATCAAAAGAAAATACAAATAGGAAAAAAAAGGCTTAGGACTATCTTTGCCAAATTAAAATGCTTGTTCGTATTAGGCCTATGCATTTGATTACTTATTTCAATCAAGCTGATTGTAGGGTCGACGTCAATGCAGTCTGGACATACTGCCGCTCTGTCATCTACGACTATATGGGCCAGGGGTTTCCTGTTTATGGTGCCCTCAGCATCTGATCACGGTGGAGTCTCTGTGTTTAACTGTTTTCTCCTTATATGAAATAATCAAAATCAGTGGTACATTCACCAACTGTAATTTCATATCTATTCGAAGGCGTGTTGTCGGCAACATTTGTTTAAAAGTATTTTTTTTTTATGTCATTGATTCCTCTAAGTTTGTTAGCATCAATGAGTCTCTCGCTGATCTTCGTTTTTTTTTTGTTTTTTTTCAATATTTAAAGCGTTTGTCAATCCGTTCTCCAGATTCAACGATTTTCATCTGTTCTGTGCTGAATTTCTCTAGGAAATCGAAGAGGTTGGGATGTGCGGTCGGCTTGTTGGATCATCCTTACGTTTTGGTGTTTTTTTTTTCAACGGGCCATTCACTTATATACCGGTACTGATTTAACATAAAAACCTACGTAAACAAATCGCAGTCACGTCTATCTTGAATATTTGACATCTCGTCACCTCAGAACCAGATGACTTAGGCCTACTGGCGATGCTTTTATGCTAGCAACGTCCGATCTGATACTAATTACTAGTTTTCTGTACTCATGTTCAGCACATGTTCAGTCAACGTCCATGGCTCTGTGCTACCCCAGTAGACCTGTGAAGTTGGTTATGTGGTGGTTCGTGGATCGGAGAAGGGAGAGAGCGNGGGGGGGGGGGGGGGGGGGGGGGGGGGAGTTACACATTGTGTTGGGTCCCTCTGTGATAGAAAACTGACATGGCGCCTCTCGGGTCCTGCTCATGCCCTAAGTAAAAACAACAAGAAGATGATACGCTCAACAGACCTCTCTACTGGAAGACCCAGCATCAGCGGAATTATTAGGCCAACATCCGGAATGTGGGCCATTGTCTCTATTTATTTAACAGGCGCTCTGTGCAAAAACCCTGGCAATCACTAGTGTGGTGAATCCCGCATGTGAATCATCGCTAGATGCGATTATGCGAGTATACTGCACTGTACAGTAAGACTTAAAACAAACTCAGTCCCTCTTTGTCGTAATCTCAACATTCGTGTATGTATCCCCCCCCCCCNCCCCCTTTTTTTTTTTGCTAACGAATGCGTTTCTCCCATGTTTTGAAGCTGGAAATGGGATGGCAAAATCTTCTACTGGTAAAAAAAAAGTGCTTATTCCCTCCATCGCAGCTTCGAACGCAGTAAATTACCCGTGATATCCATCATCGATCGTTGTCGTTATTATCATCATCGTAATTATAAAAAATACGATATGGTATAATGATAAAGAAAACTACATGTATATTGATTTTTGAGACAGAAGTTGGAGATCTGGCCAAACAGAACCCAGCTGAACAGCAAACTACATGGGACTCGCGATGACCTCTTGCACGCCAATCCATTTGCGAGTCAGGTGGAACGGAGTATTGAACGGAACGTCAAAGAAGAAGAAGAAGATTTAAGAGAAGATTGCATAATTTACAAGAATATCGGTATAATCGTCACCACCATATAACGCCAGCAACATCAACCTCAGAATCACCATCCCTCGTCATCAAAACGGCGTCATCAAAATGGGTTTCAGAACTAGGTTGAAGCTGATTGTGGAGTGTGTCGCGTCTGATCTTTATGCGTGTTGCCAAGTGTGTGAAACAGCCAGGCCGAGTAGTTATGACACTGGATTCAAGATCTAAGTATAATTATCGGGTTCGAATCCCCCACCAAGGTCGTGTTGTAAGTGCTTTGGGAAAGCATTTCATTCACATTTTCCTCAGTCCACTTGTCTGTAAAATGGGTACCTGGCTATAGGCAGTGGAAAATATTGTCAAAATGCTGGTGATCCGGGCCAATATATGGCAGGGGCACCGTAAACTCCCCGGCGAGTTGAGAAAGTCCGACAGTGATGAGGCCTGCTGGGTTTTTAATAATGTAAAATCGCGTGAGCGATTCGAGACGTATGCATTTTTTTTTTTTAGTTATATTACTTTTATCATTATTTATAGTTGGTTTAAATGTAGATTATATGAATAAAGATGTATTATAATCATTACTATTACCATACAGTACTTTCTTATCATTAGACATCAATCATAAATCGGCTTCATCTTGAATCTACAGCCATAACTTCCTCCTCCTCCTCATCATCATCACCTAAGTACTTGGTTACTCCTTTTTTTTTTTCATCTACTCTAGATCTTCTATTCTGGTCTTCACACGCTGTTCTCTTTTTTTTTCCCCCGGAATTTCCCCCGCCCTCTCTTTCCCCCCTTTCCCCCCATGATCTATTTGGTATTTGCATCTGTGCCGTCCACTTGCCCAGGCGACCTGTCCCGTTTTGATAGAAGGAGCCAGTGACCCGGGATGCAAATAAGCTGTCCTAACGAGCACAAGGGTTCTCACACTTTAACTGACCCTTTACTTCNCCCCCCGACCCTCTCGCCTAATTAAAAAAGATATATACACGAACTCTCGGTATCCGATCCGAATTACTGATCCGAAAGTTAAGATAACAGACCAATCTTATTTTCACAGAGGGTGTGACCAGTATTACCCTTTTCTCTCCGCATTTGTCTCATGCGTATTTCCTGTCCCTCCCTTACCCTGTTGCCCTTCAAAAAACGTCCATAGTGACGTCACAATTAAAAACTGGAACGAAATAAATATGAAACAATACATTTCTTGCTGAAATGAAATTGGGTTAGGGTAATAGTTATGTCCTGAAACTCTCTCCTCCTAGGTCGGGAATGAACTTGTCTCAGTGACACTCCACTATAATATGGGTTATGGCACACAGCATTGTGGGAAATGAACAGAATATACGCTGTCAGTGTGGTGCTGAAACTGACGCTGAGTTTCTCGGTTTCTTTCGTTAACTGTGTTATTATCTTCCGATTTCTATTCCACAGTGGAAGCTCCCCTTTATAATGTCATTCCGCCCTGAGGTGCATGTACCACAGTATGAAAACCTTTGTCCCAGATAGCCACATGGGTCGATCAGTCCTCATGGTGAAGTGCTCGCACTTCCCCCATCCACAGCCTTCACCATAGGGTAAGCAACGTGATCGAACCGCTGACACTCGTTGAATGATCGAAAAGCTCGACCTGTTCTATCTCTTTCTTTCTTTCTTCCCTCCCTCTTCATCTCTCTCTCTCTCTCTCTCTCTCTCTCTCTCTCTCTCTCTCTCTCTTTTTCTGTCTCCCTGTCTCTGTCTCTTTCTCTCTCTCTGTCTGTCTCTCTGTCCGGCTTTCTGTCTGTCTGTCTGTCTCTTTCTCTCTCTCTGTCTGTCTCTCTGTCTGTCTGTCCGTCTTTCTGTCTGTCTGTATGTCTGTCTGTTTGTCTCTCTCTCTCTCTCTCTCTCTCTCTCTCTCTCTCTCTCTCTCTCTCTCTCTCTCTCAGAAATCTAACACACAGAGAAACAGCGATATCTGAGAGCTTGCGCATTATGGATGGGATCTCTTACCATTGTAAGGATTACATTAGTGTATCGGTACTGAACGCATTCTTAGTAGCGTTCAACATGCAGGATTGTTACTGACCTAACGATGATAACAGATCGCATCGTTAATGCGCAAGTTCTCAATCTATGATGACATTTATCATACATGTCTCTTTAAGTCACATGGAGCACAACCTTATACGTCAACATGGACAACGTAGACTTTATATTCCAAATTCTTGACACGCACTCTCTCTCTCACTCACTCTCTCTCTCTCTCTCTCTCTCTCTCTCTCTCTCTCTCTCTCTCGTCTGTCTCTCTCTCTCTTTCTTACTCCCTTGAGGTTATGTATAAAATGTCACGCACAAAAACTAGGCAAAAAAAAAATGGGTCTGATTCACTTTCTTGACCTAATACATCTCGATTTTTCTCCCAGAACTGACGAGCACTACAGCAAAGAAGTACTGGAAACAAGCAAAGATTCAAGCAAAGACGCCCCATGACCTGGGGCTTTCAAGGAAAGGCCCCCGTGGCATACATTGCCTTAGGGTCTCACATCAAATGATCCGTCTCAGGATCCAAGTTTTCGGCCAAACACAACACGCCCCTGATTCTTTCACATGCTTTGTAACAAGAATTAAGGAACAGCTGATACTGGCTGAGACCCCCTGTAAAACCATAATATGGGGTTTCTCAAACTGATGGTCTGCAGAAGCGTAGCTAAGGATTACCTAGTTGATGTGGGCGAGGGACAGAGTGGCTGTTTGAGTGTGGTGGAAATAAAAAGGGAGTGTGGAGGGGGCGGGGGGGGGCATATATCCGAGGCTTTTGGGGTGTTACTCAAGAAGAGTGGCATCGGTGCTCTG
>JAWQUT010000009.1:2401198-2449891 GCA_033807755.1 Ellobium chinense | reverse complement strand
AGAGAGAGAGAGAGAGAGAGAGAGAGAGAGAGAGAGAGAGAGAGAGAGAAAGAGAGAGAGAGAGAGAGACACAGAGAGAGACAGAGAGAGACAGAGAGAAGCAATTACTGTGATTTTACATTGCCATAGGCGTAACAAACCCTTGTCCCGTCACTTCATGCTTGATTGTTAATACAAACATTCTTTCCATGTAAATTGTATGGGATTCAACCATCTGTTAATATAATATCTACCCATATCTACCCAGACTTCTACAACGAAATATAGAAATGATATGGTTTATAATGACACGGTAACTTGGTGACAGCTCCGAAATGGTGACACCATCTCAAGGACTGAGGAGAAATAAATGGCTGAGAGGTTCGGGCGAGGAAACGGGAGGGAGGGAAACACAAAACTAGCCCCTCTCCNCCCCCCCAATCCCCCCGACCATCACGCCATTGTGATTTCTTTAGGTCGCGTGTTTATTAGTGAAGGCTTGCATTCTGTTAAGGTATGAAGATGCCTACCTGGCACAAGGGTATAGTTTCATAAAATCAGAAAATTGACTATGGAGAGAAAGAAAAGGCTCTGAATTTGAATCTCAAAGGTTTAGGCAGATGCAGATAATACTTTTGTAAAATCAGAATACGTGGGGTCTTGCCACTCAAATATAAAACAGTGTGGTTGTTACTTGATGGGTTATCATGTTTACTGTGTGAAAAGACCTAAAATATCAGATTGTCTGATTCACTGCCAAAATTCTCAAATTCTCTAACTGGCCCTGGGGCACGTTTCAAAATTTGGAAGAAGAGCTACACAATATGTGTGAAAAGTACATGTATTTCGGCATGGGACACCTTTATACGTTAACGAGAGATGTAAAACCTCCAACAGTGAAAAAAAAATATTGGCATCTTCATGCCTTTAAGGATTATAATGTAATGACAAGAGAAGAAGGGGCGTACGTTTACATTTGACTTGGGTGCAGCATGAAAACATTATGGGATAGGGCACACACTATACATAACATTGGCCCACATGTAAGTTGTAGAGCTACCTTCGCTACTGTAGCCTAGGCTACCAACCAGTATCGTACCTGGCGGCTCCAGCCATCCACAACAGCAGTCAATTACAGACTCTGGCCCGTTTTTAGGTCACGTTTATCACAATAACACTGTGTAAAAATTAGCAATAAATAGGCTAATCATGGCTCTTATTGTATCAGTGCAACAGTGGAACGGCGTAATATTAGATTGACTAAGTGTTTCTTTTCGGTAGGTGGATACCAGCTATCAAGTTTAACAAGTTTAACAAGTTTATTTCGAATAAGCCCAGACCACAGCCGTGGCACATGAGCAAAATATCAAGGGTTGAGAATGCTGATTAAAGAATTACCCCCCCCNAAAAAAAAAAAGCCTATTGTTATGGATATTGTCATCTCCACACACGTATCTTCTCTTGTTCAGTGCTGATCAAGTCCTCTGAGTTTTGTTTTCTCTGTGTGTGTGTGTGTGTGTGTTTCACGGTTTAAAATACCTCCAAAACATGAAAATCCCAGAACACTGATATTTTATGTTTCTCCATTTCAAGCAACACATTAATACAGTACTACTGGTTTGTGTCACAAGAGCAAACACAACTAAGCAAGCACCACTTTTTAACTGCCTTCAAAGGCACTCGTGGGAACTTTAAGTTATACCCATACTCTTCATTGTGAGGATGGACTGGAGGCTTTTGTGGATGAAAAAATAACCCATAGTCTAGTATTTCCGCTCTTCCTCCGAAGAATTCGCGGCTACTGTTATGCCCTACATTTAGATAGTATATAATAAGCTAGAAAATACAGATGCAAAAAAAAAACAACAACAAAACCTGAAAGATTCAGAAACATCGGACTCCATTCTCCTTTGGCCCACGATCGTCTTCATTCTCACTGGTTTAACCCTCTAATGCCCAGCGTATCAGATATGATACATTTCGCGGAACAAAGATAAACCAAACTACGACAATTATGATGCTTGTTCCAGCATAGTGGACCCAAAAGTGATCTAAGAACTGGAGCTCAGAATTTTTGTGCCATTGTAAATAGGGCTGGGCACCTGAGGGTTAATCACATACAATCTCACAGAGAGCATGTCATTTAGGCCTATATAAATACAACAATCGTACATCATTAAGGATATAGGTAACTTAATGCCCACAAAGTCCTGCATAGGTTTCCAATAATGGGTGCCTGGGAGGACAAAATTTGTGTCCCTGCCTTTGGCAACAAGACTGTGAGACTGCCTGAGAGCATGGGTATGACCCATAATTATTGTAAAGCTAAAATGGTCCTCCCATAAACTCTCGCTCTGTCCTTTCCAGTCACCTTTCTCCCCCCTCCCCCCCCGCACCAAGGAGCCATTCAATATTAAAATCGTCTCAGTACTTTCAGTTCACACAATCTAGTGAATGGTGTAGAAGCTCACGACCTCTAGCCTCGTCTAGTAAAAAAGAAAACAAACCCGCATACTCAATGTTCATTATTTCATGGACTCACGAACTCGAACACCTTGTTGCTCCATCTTATGGATTGGAATTCGAGTTCGCGAGGTTGCGAGTTCGCTTGGTTGCATGTACAGGTTAATGAAGCGCAGGCGTTGTTACCGGTACTTCTGTGTTAGGGCATGGCATTATTGTGTCAGTCAGGGGCGTAGCGTGGGGGTCGAAACTAGGTAGGCAAACTTGCACAAAGGTTAAGGGTATCGTCGTACGTTTATCTCAACGACCCTCTACATTTACATTAAGTAGAGGCGGGTAGCATGCAGGATATGTGCAATATCACGGCAACCACAACATCAAGAACATCATCAACAACAACAGCAACAACAACAACAACAACAAAATATTCAGCGATAACTGCAACAGTACAACTAGTCTATACTGACTTACTGTTTACTTTTTGTTGATGATATTGATGCGTCGTTCCTTCATGAGGACAAAATGATTGAGGTTGGTATCATTGAATCAAAGTGCTAATGATTGTTCTTTTATCAGTTTTTGTTTCCATAGCAAGGCATCTTAGACATGTATTGTTTGCTCGTGTCATAGCTTGAGCGTGTGTAGTCTTTTATCCGTTACAAGTGCATGCAAGGGATGCTTTCAAAACAATAGCCATGTTGGCTAGGGGACTTCACTGAACCCATCGTTGCCGAAAACATAAAGTTTCAAGTTATTCAAGGTTTAGATCTAGCCACTAGACCTAGATTTATCTAGCCCATAAAGCACCGAAACAAGAAACTACACAAGGATTAGCCAACAGGCATGACCCCATTCCAAGTCGACAAATGAAAAGAGGGGAAGTCATTCATCTCCTTCTTTATGGCCTTGTTTCTCTTCCGTAGGCATTAAAATTTTTGCCTACTGGCATGGAAATTCTAGCAGTGCTTGCGGTTCAGCTGGGGCTCAATCTGGGTGGAAGTGCCGATTTTTGCGCATAATACTGTAGAAAACGAGCTGTCAGCGAGCTAAGCTAAGTAGTCAAAATTCGAAATGACTACTTGGCTGACTAAGCCGGGCTGAGTTTGGGGCTCAGTCGGGGTGCAAGTGCCAATCTTGTAATAAAAATTTTAAGTGACTTGTGCAGCCTTTTTTTTTTTCTTTGGAGTTGGGGGTGGGAGAACTTAGTGTATTATAAGGCTGTGAATTTATAGTAAAATATGAGCGCTTGCATTTCTTATTTCAGTACTTTTTGGCTATCTATCTGTTTTTAAAAAACATGTTTACAGGGCGTTCTTTTTCCCAGGTGGTAGTCAGTGACTATTTGACTACCATTACGCTACGCCCCTGGTGTCAGTGGCCAATAGCAGGACGAGGATTTCAGTTGCCTACTAACTTGCACAGCAGAGATTGAGGGTTCACAAATAAATACGTTGTTGTGTATAGGCGGTGGAAGATATTGTCAGAATGCTAGTGATCAGCGCCTGTAAATGGCTGCAGCATTGTTGCTCCCTAGGGAGTGGAGAAAGTCTTTGAGTGAACAGGCTTGCTAGGGTAATAACAGTGTGAAGTCGTGTGAACGAGCATTAGCCTGGATATGGGACCTTTAAACCAGAGTATTATTATGATTATTGTATAGGCTACTATGTTTACTGTGACTCAGGGAAAATCATGTGGGTAGTAGCTCCCAGGGTGGAACAATACACCCTGCAGCCCCCATTGCGCGCAATGAGGGACCGGGTGGAGGAGGAAAAGGGATCAAGAGAAAGAAGAGGCAGGTTGATACATTAGGGTAGAAGCCACAAGCTATGGCTTTGCATGGGGGAAGGGGGGGGGAGAAGGACAGGGGGTTAATGATCAGAGCTAAGGTTTTAGTGGAACGATAGCATGCGCCCCCCACCTCACGACGCCGCTTTCCAGACACAGTTCCACTGTCACGGACTCATCGCTAAATAGTCAAATAAGATGCCTCGTAACTGGGTGCCGTACAAGGGCCTCAAATTGCTATGAGACCGCACTGGATTCCACATCCAAATACACGCCCCCTGCAACGTCGCAACGCGTTAGGCTAGGCCTATGCTTAATCTAGTTCTCTCTCTCCCTCATTCATCTCTCTACCAGCTGCTAAACAAAAGAACACTATTATCAGTGTTTTCATTCGAACCTCGCCCCCCTTCCCCCAATGCCAAACCCTCCTGGGAAATAAAAGTGAAAGTTCACCTATCAATCAATATTATACGCAACCCTACCCCCTTCCCTACTCTTGACCGTTATGATTGTCCCGCCTGAGCATCTCTTCACGAGATGACCCACTACTGCCCATCTGGACCTGCACTATACCATCCAATCCCGGTGTAAAAGAAATCATGCTTGCTGTGACCTCTCCAGTGTTGTTAAGAAATAGTGACTATACCATTCAGACTCACTACTATAATATTGCCTACAGCCACCACCTCCCCCACCCCCCGAACCAGTAGTAACAAACCCTGGTGAATTATCACACGCGAGGTCACAGTACATTTAGATGATGAGCAAGTTCCGCACTTTCTTTAGATCTACTGCAGTTGGTAACAAAATGTGGAAGAGATGCGTGGTGCTTTCAGCGTTATGGACTAGACTACATGTACTACTATTAGTGTTTGCCTTATCATCATTCTATCCCTGATCTCATCAACTGTCACCAGGTTAGACCTCAACATGTGTCTGAAGTGGTCTTGGTGTCAAATGGGGGCGTAAACCAATGACACGTCATGCTCGAACACACCGCGTGCAGGCCGGGCACTACCATAACAAACACATGACAACTGACAACGCATACTTGTTGTCCCCTGCAAGAATCTGAGAATGCTGTGGAAAGAAAAAATCGATCTACCCCGACCCCTAACAAGAACAACCAGTTAGCTTTGAACCATATCTGTGGCCTGATTAATAATGCTTCAACTTTCGCTGTTTTAGGATGAGAGATAGATTAGTCGGATTTTTCGGCATGACTTTATGCCGAACGTGTCGATATAAAGCCACGTTTTCTTTATTGTGCAGTCCAAGATCACCGTGTGTTCCAAGTTTTCCCGCACTACTTACAGCCAATAAGTGAACACGCTACACAGGGGTATTCCCATTTTAGCCAATCAAATCTCTTAGTTTTTTCGTTGTCCCAGGGTCAAAAGCATGCGAAAATGCCGTATATTTTGCTAACTTTCAGACAATATAATCTTTCGCAAAGACTCCTTGTCTAACATTTTCTATTACATAGCGCATTACAACAATCATTTCTCTACAGTTTTAACAACTCATAGGAATGGAAAATGAGGTTAGAATAGTCTTATCTATGCGTTAAAAGTATGCACTGTCACAATGTCTTGTGTTACTAAATTTAGCACTTGATCAAAAGGTGGTGGTGCAGCGAGCCTGCGCTGTGTGGCTCAAGGACTACGCAGACTTGTCGCCGGTACTACTTGCAGTTCGTGGCTACTATCCCAAATTTGCAATGGCAAATTACCCATAAAGTTTTACCCTTGAAACAAATAACCGATCAGCAGACCCCATCGTCGGACGTTTGGTTTCAATTTACATCGACTGGAAGACAGGTCCTAATGGCGATGCTACCAACCTATTTTTTAAGCGGAGGGATGACATGAATAAGTCCGCTTACAGCGTTAGACGCATTATTTTAATTATTTTAGCTTATTTATGAACGATACTATTTAAAGGGGATAATAAGGAGCCTTTATCGTTGTAATTATGTGATTTTCCACCCATTCATCGCAATTTGATCTGTCTTTGGACCACCCGGCTACCCTATGACCGCACCTCTCCTTCTGAACCCCCACTATTTTGGGTAAGGGGAATAAATTTACACGCAAATTCTGGCCGCCATTTTGGATGAGACCTTTTTGCTTTGTCAAATTTTTCTGCCTTGAATGTTTGTAACATATTTTTCAATATATATCACGGTAAGGGTGATATTATTTCCATTTTAGTCTAGACAAGCTCTTAGCTTGCCCCAGTTTTGTTGTGAATCAGTCATCATAGCGTGGGAAACTGGGTTATCGCACTTGCGCTGTGACAGGCGATCGCGGAAGTGCGAATTCGCGAAGTAAATGAATGGGCACAAGAAAGAAAATGAGCTTTGAAACTATAGTTTTACGCATTTGTTTGATTAATTATGTTATCTCATATCTGCTTTGTACTGAGAATAATACCCCTTACACTTGTAAATTCGTTATTGGAAAGTAAAGTCCTCAGTTGTTACACGAAAATAAGAACACCTATTATCGATAACTTCACATTTTTCAAAACAAACGTATAAAATCCTTGTTATACCCTAGGCTGGAGATTGGTACGACGTCGAACATTGTAAGTCATTCAATGTATGTACCGTGTATTGGTTGATAATCATTTCCATGATAACAGAAGATGTGTTAGTGAATTACAACAATATCCTGTTAATCCAGACTAGTCTACCCCTTCTCCTACACTACAAGTACAAACAAATTTTGTATCAAGCCTAAAATCAGTTTCTGACAATGATATAGGCTTCATTTGTAGAGAGAAAGACTGGGAAGAGTTTCTGAAATATTAATTGAATACAAATATAATACTAGTAGGAGGTAATGCTGTCTGTGGTACTTTGTATTAAGGCTTTTGATAACTATGTATGGCCATGGACATGGGGGTAGACAGGCTCAGAGATTGGCTGGTCAGTGTGAGAGGATGGACCAACACTGTGAAACAGGACTGACTATATCAAGCAGCACTGATAGTTGGCAAGAAGACCAAATGAATCAGTATCTGGCTTGACAATTTCGGGATCCTGATGATCAGATTTTTCAGTTGATATTTCCCAACCTAGCTACTGTACTTTGGTTAGAGTGGTTTTCCTCATTTAGATCTACACCTCATTTGTGGCCTTAAGTTTTAAAGTCTCAGCTTTTGTTCTCAAGTCTGTATTTTCCCTATGCAGATTTCGCCATGGGAATTTATAGTGATTTGGCAATAATTGAAAAGCAAGAGATTCATTCTTGTGCTTTCACTAAACGGTACAGAAAATGATGAAATTGAAGGGAATTTTATTTAGAAGCAAATTCTGACAGGTTTAGCAAGTTTTGTGTTATCTGTTTATTATAATTATTAATATAAGAGCAGATAATAATCTTAATGATAATTGCAAGCGTCAAGTTGAAGATGCTGTGCTTTCCAGCAATTTCAGAATTTTAGCATACACATGTTCTTTCATCAACTTCTTTCAGCACTTGCCTTTTAAAGTTATGACAGTTAAGTTTGTTTTCTTGCACTATCCTACTTATAACAGCTGAGAAGAGGAAGTGTTGGAGAAATGAGAAGAACGATTTATCATAATTTATGTCCAGTGTGAGAATGGGGAGTGGTTAATAAAAAAATGCACAAATCACAGCAACACGTACCATACATACCAATAATACTAAAATAGAAACAGTTGAGGATGGTGTGTGCCATACCTAGGAGGGCTTAGGAGACTGAGTAAAGATGGCATTTTTTTCTGTGTGTGATGGCCTTGACTGCACCAAAGTCATGACTGGTTATAGTGTTGTCAGGGATTGCTATACATTGTTGTCATCTTTTGGCAGCACAACAGCTATTGTGTCACCAAAAGTTCCCTGAGTGAAACCTGTTATTTGGTTACTTAAAGTGTTTTACTATGAATAAAGAAGGCCATCTGGACGGGAAATTTCTTTGTTCAAGTTAACCAAGATTTTGGGTAAAGTTAAATTAACTCTACTGTAATTTATAAGATCTGACACCAGGCAAAATTTGTAATGAGTTGATGTTCAGGCAAGATTTCCGAATCATCAGTTTGTTGTTCTTTTTCTTACCACTGTTGATTGAATAGGACTGGTCAGTGGTGAGGTATTTCAGATCTGAAGGAAAGAAATGAGTGTGGAAATTTCAAAAATGTGGATGCCAACAGTTGTGTACTCGTTCTTCCACACACCCTTTTGTCATAAGTCAACATGAATACCTTTGACATACAGTCCTTGATTATTGAACATTAATATAGCATTAATCATTCTAAAAACTTTGAAATTTGTAGAGGACTAGCCTTTTTGCATCCTTTTGGAATGAAGATTTGCAAACACAATGCCATATTCACCATATATTCCAAGTGGTTTTGGAAGTTGTCAATATTTATGTTGCGAAAATGTGTGCAAAATATTCTTCTTGACTAGCAGTATGGTACATGAGATTTAGAGTAGACTTGTGGCATTGTATTGTCAAAAGAATAAAAGCATTAATTGAATAAAGAGCACCTAATCAGCATCTGCCTTTGTTTTGTTTAGGGGAAGTTTTATGGAAACTCATACCACTACAATGTTTCTTGTTTAAAAAAGTTTCCATAAGTAAAATTGTGGGCAAATCTGTTGAAATTTGCTTATTAAGATATTTGATCTCTGATCTTTTACAGTGTTTCTATCTTTCCACAGACGGTGATGGGAACTATTTTGGTATGATTTATGAATGTGCCAGAGAACACAGCGTACAATGTACGAAGGAAAAAACATCCACTACTCAAGCACAGACAGCAAACTGCTGTGCTCCTTTAGCGGGAAGCTCTGTAACCAGCGACGCCTCAACGGCTATGGGTTTTGTGTGCGACATATTTTGGAGGATCCAACAGCACCTTTCAAACAATGTGCATATGTTGCCAAATCAAGCAATCAGATGTGTACCCAAGCCATTCCTAAGCATGAAGAGAGAAGGTATAACTGTGTTTGTGCTTAAGAAATGAAATGTCTTTCCAGCAAAAAATCTTCTGTATAAAGTCATAGAAAATTTGAAGAATTTCTGATTTTGATTATTGGAACCTCAGTTTTCAAAGTTTGAATTCAGCTGTTGCTTTCTGTTTCTGTTGCTTTCTGTTTCTGTTTAGGAAGTTCTGTGTTGTAATTTGAAAGAGGATTGTTTGATAAATGAGAGCTAAAATTAGTGAAATAAAACAGAGCTAGTTTAACACTTCATAAGACTGACATATAGGGGTATTCTCGTTTGTTTATGATGCTTGCTAGATAATGGTAACACTGATGTGGGGACGTGATAAAATTATCTTCTTCAGTAATTTGGACTTTCATGAATTCAATTTGAACACAGTGCTTTTGTGTCATCCGATATCTAATCAACCCCTGGAACTGTATCAGTTCTGGAGTGTAGCATAGGCTGTTCTGGAATGTAGCATAGGCTGTTTTGGAATGTAGCATAGGCTGTTCCTGATTCAGGGCATGTGGAAAGATCAGGGAAATGTTGTCTCTAAGCCAATAGTAGATGATACAGTATGAAAAGGACTGCATTGCCAGACATAATCATGGCTTTTGCAGGGTGTATCAGGTGCACTTTCTTCAATTGTAATATTACTGTATTACATGATAATTCTTCTCCAGGTATTGCAACAATCACATGCAAGTCTTGGGTATGCTGCCCAAGAAAGAGAGAAAGAAAAAGGAGAAGCCCGCTGTTATAGCTGAGACCAAACTACACTTGGCCAGTACTGGTAACTTGAAGGCTAAATTTAGCCTCTCTAAAGACAATAGCACATCCGTGATAAAGCCTGCTCCATCAGCAGGTGACCCTGATGACCCCTATGCTTTTCCAGATGCTGGCCCCTCTGAAAATAAGTCCAGCAGTATATCTGGGAGCTTGCCTACCTCATCTGACAGCATTCTAGGAAAATCTCTGCAATCAGGTCAGGGTTTTGTGAGATCAGCAAGTGACATTGGTAATTCAAGTGGATTAGGCATGTCAGGAGGATCTATGATTGCAAAGTATTACCCAGAGCTCGCAGAAAAGCTGGAAAAAATGAGAGCCAAGCCAGAGCCAAAAACAACGGCTAAGAGTCGATCAAGGAGCTCCAGGACAATGAACAAATTGCAAACCAAAATAGCTCAGAACAAAATAAATGAAAAGTTGCGGAAGTCACAGGAACTCAGCCAGACAGATTCCAACTCCAGTCCCTTGCAGCTTTCCAGTCCAGAGCAAAATGTAGGGGTGGAACATAGCCCCAGTCCTGGTCCAATGTTCAGCCCTGCTTCGTCATCCCACACCTTTAGTCCCCAGGCTTCTACTCTGGCTAATTTCTCATCAAACCTTAGCCTGGCTGGGTATGAACAGGGTCACACAACCCAGGATGTCCCACCACTACCTCAGGTTGACACTTCCTTCCTGGCAACTTTGGCGGCACAGGACAATTTGGGCTTTCAGACCTCTGTTAGTGAGACGGGACTGTCGGATCGACTTCTGGCACCCCACACTCCTCCTCGACTCCCACCACCTTACCCAGGCTCTTCCACTCTCTCAACACCTTCTTCCCTGACGTCCTCTGATCTTCCAGCAGGTGCCTTCAGTCCACAGGCAAACTTTAACAATGTGTTAGACACCTTAAACCCCTCTCACTCCCCCCAGCGAACAACCATCACCCAAACTGGACCCTCGGGACCATCCTCATTACCCTCCCTCCCTTTCACACCTCCTCATCCTCGCCACTCCAGCCTGCAGAACTCAACACCCCCAACCTTCCTGTCACCAGATTCTTCATCATCCTCATTCCCTTCCACGGGTACATCAAACTATCATTTCCCCTCATCAACTGAGTCTTCAGATCGTCAGCCATCGGGTATCAAATCACTCAACAATCATTTATCGTCCTCACTACCTCCTCCAAATGTAGATATCTTCTCCATGTTGAATATTAACTCCAAACAGCTGAGCATTGACCCACAAACAGGTTCTCAGCAGTCACAGATGCTTCCGTCACCTAATACACTTGCTGCCCATCTGAGCTTACCTCCACCACCACCTTATGTGCCTCCGTCAGTATCACAGAAAGTTACCACAGCCTCCACCATGACCACACTGCAGAGTAAACAAGTATCCAAAGCCACCACATCAACGGCCACAGTGATGGTAACCAATGTGACTCCAAAAATGATAGTCCCGCACATAAAACTTCACAAACTCAATGGTATCCTGACTGAAAAAGCTGCCAAGCGGAAGCTGAAGAGTGACTTTGCTGTCAAGTTTTATTCATATTATGCCAAAAGGAAAATCAGCAACCACTGTATGGTGGGACCATGTAAGTGAAGACTAACAGTTGTTGTTTCTTTCACTTTGTTCGGTGTACACACTTGTGCAGTCCCACTTTGCCCTGTCTGAACCTTGCTTATATTTGTTTAGTCAGAGTCCAATTTTTCATTCATGTTGTCATTCACAGTTTGAAGCCCCCCTGACATCATGATTCCCAAATTGTGAAGGGAGACTCTCCGTCATTTCCCTTTTCTGTGATCTTTTAATTAGTTTGACAAGAACTTAAATACGAGTTTTGGTTGATGAAGAAAAGATAAAAATGCTATCTGAAGCTAATAAATAATGATAATGTGTTAGGAAGTCCAGAGAGAAAAAGCTTCAGTTTGATGTCCTTTAGACTTAAATGATATTTTTTGCATCTGTTTGGGTATGGATTTAATCAACTTCCCTGAAGAAAACATTTGTTCATTTCTCAGAAGGAAGTATGATTGCAACTGATTGAAGAAATATTATATTCTGCCCAGCCATGTCAAATGATGAAAGCTATTGTCATTTTAAAAAAGGTCACTTGGTGTTTTGTAAAGTTAAAGTTAGTGTCTTTTGAATATGGATGATATTTATAAATTTATTTATTCTTTTTTTTGTATGTTTTAAATTTAGACATTAGTGCATCAAGACTAGTTTAATCTTGAACTGATTTGTATGATCTTTTATTTAAATTTAACACTTCTTGGTAAGTTTTCAGAATTTTCATATTTCAACTGGAGGTGTTCTTTAACTTGTGATGTTTTAAAATTTCTTGCAGAAAATGTATACTGAGAGAAAATATTCTTAACCTTCATATGATGCAAAAAATAAAAAAAAGACTCCCCTGATTTTGGTGCTGAACTTGCCCTGTAATAGAAAGAGAGCAAATGCCACTGCCCAGTTGTTCTATTCTTTCGTGCTATCATACCCGTATATTGTTGAACTTGCAGATTTGTGCAGTTCTGATGATGACAGTGAGGATGAGGATGCAGATATGCTTCCATGGCAACGGGATGTTTTTTCTGCATCATCAGATGAGGAGGATGATGATGAAGATGAGTAAGTGTGAAGATCAATGGATAATCTAGCACTTTTAAGGTTACCTGACATTTAAGTCTTGAAACATGCCATGTGCGATTAATTATAGCTGTGAAATGAAATATTCAGTAATTTGAATTGTTTTTTGACTGGCATAAGGTTGGCTGCATAGTCATACCTGTTGATATATTACAGATGTTGAGATCCTATGCAGTTTGGAAACTTTATTATCTTTATCTGTGCTAAAATTGCTAGTCTCTGTTGCAGGCTTGGAAACGATGTTCCTATGGGCATGAGACCTACCAAGCTGTCATTATTGAAAACGAGATTACGTCGACAATGGTGCCAAGCAAGAAATGCATACAAGACCAACAGGCTGCTGCGAAGAAACACGAATCAGGCAACTTTGGCACTTATACGCACAGTGCGAGATAGCGCAGCTTGTGCTGTCAGAGCTCTGTGGCAGATCATGCATGTAAAGAAGTCAAAGCGAAAGTAAGATGATTCCCTTAAAATTCTATGAAATGATGTATTATATTTCAGTATTGATTCACCAGCTGCCTCAGCTTTCTTTTTTCCTCTTGTTGCTGGGTTGTTCTTTGAAATGTTAAAATATCTCTTGGCAATGTTTCATTAGGTCCTTTGTCTCTGCTATGTCAAGAAGAGTAAATTTGTGTCATTTATGGTTTATAACTCAGGAAACTGTTTAGAATAGATCATTTTCTTATTTAAATGTATCTGGCAGTTTTTTTCACTTACTTTTTTTCTGTCAGATAAACTTGTTTCATGATCTTGTTTACATTGTGATGATTTCATAATGATAAGAATTTGATACCCATATTTTGTTCTCTTTTGTTGGATGCATTCTTTATTGGTTGGAGTTAATCATTGTCTCTAAAGTAAAGTCTCTATCTAGCCTTTTAAATGAAAACAAACATTTTATTCCCCTTTTCACAATAATATGCGAAACCATTTTGTTTCAGGCTGAGAAAGAGACAACGTGCAAAGAAGAAGATCTGCTGCCACAAAAATGAAAAGGAGGGCCAGTGTCAAAATCAGTGTTTACCATATGCAAATCATTGCATCAAACGTATCCTTTTTAAACATTTCAGATATTTAATACTGGCTATGTGCTAATTGATTTCAAGCATTTAGTGTGTGTGGAATGATCTGAATATATTGACTGGCTATGTCCATTATGTAGAAATGTGACATTCAGAGAATGCTGCCAGTTTATTGATGATCTGTAATATGGCTCACTATTGTATTGTATTGCATTGCCGTAAAGGAAAATTTAATTCAGAATAGATCTACATAAGTTTTTTTCTGGTTCGAAACATTTCGAATGCTTTTGATAGAACAAGTTGTGAAATTCTAGGCCACAGAAAAATCTCGTTGAAACTCTGTGCATGTCTTTAAGGGCTTTCCTGTATTTTCCATCCATAGCTATTTTCCCACCATTCCAGTCTAATTTTAATTTTGGAATTTATTGCCTTGACTTGGCCATAGACATCACATACAACATCAACCAGCAACTGTTTGACTTCTGTACAGCCAAGTTTGCCAACAATGTCCAGTGCTGCCTTCCTTCATTTGACTTGCGACATGAGTTGCCACTTTGTCAAGAGCATGCGGCCAAAGCTGTGAGTAGCAGTAATTGCATTTCCATTTGCCAAGGTTGCCACATACCTAGTAAATCTGGAAAAATGGAAAACTGTCATTGGCAGTTGCTGGAATATATACCTAGATAAAGAGAAGTGGCCAACTCTTGTGAAAAATTAAAAAAAATGATGAATAATAATTTGGTTTGAAACCACTGTGCTGTGTATTCAGAGAGAAAAGTTAACAGAAGACTGCATCAATTTCAGCCAGAAAAGATTGTTCCATGGTGATTTCAGTTATGTTAATTGTTATTATTGAGAAAAAAGTATGAAAATATGGAAAAGGCATGGAAACATTTTTTGTCATCCTTTTGTGGCAGCCCTGAATTTGCAGTTATTAAGATACCTATAGCTGCATGATGAGACACTGTTAGTTACAAACCATTGAAAATAGTTTTGTTTAATACTAAAATAAAAGACTTAATCAAGAGCATTTTGCCTAATGATGGGGGTCTTAGTGTCTCAGCATAAATAAAAACAAAGACTCAAAATACAAGTGATGCAAGCGGGACAAGTGATTGTATTCTTGTCCTATTGCGCATCAAATAAAAGAAATCTTGCTCTTTTCCTTTTTTCAGGCATTTGTTTCACAGGACTCTTCTTCTCACATACTTTGTTTCTTTCCTGCTTCTTTGCTCTTTGAGTAAAATAAATATGAGCAATTATTTGGAATTGTTCTCTGTTATTGGTTTATTACACTGTACTTGGAAATTTGTTCAGCTTGTTACCATTGTTTATTGTGCATTGTTTCATTTTTAAAAGACAACTAACTCTTAGAACTTCTCTTCTAGGACAATTACCAGAGGCAGTTAGAACTAGAAAACAAGAAAAAGCCTCGTAAAAAGTCGAAACCTCCAGCCCTTACCCGTCCACCCAGAAAGGGAAAGAAGAAAAAGAAGGGGAGAGCTACCAAGGTGCAACAGCCTGTGCCTCAAACAGATTCCACTGGTTTAGACTCAAGTGAGTTCTTATTGTTATTCAAAGTTTGACCGCATCTCTGCTACAGATCCGTGTTTAGCACATCTTTTGCAGTGATCTTGTTACGAAGTCTTCATACAAGATGAACCTTTTAAATTTTATGTTATAGTATTGTTTTTTGGATATACCTATTACTTTGGCATACTTTGTGGTGTAGAGGCTGTAAATATCAGTGATGGCAGAATGCTGAAAGTTTTTTGAAAACCAATAATTATATTAAAAAAATGGCATATTTTGACAAAGGAGCAAATAAAAAGAATGATGAAACAATTTCAGTCTTGAACAAAGACCTATTTGTTTAGCATGATGTCTTGAAAAAATTTGCCATTGGTTGATGCCATCCATGAAAATTTTATTAAGGATTTAGAGGGGAGTATTTCCTTTAACTGATAACTGTAATATTCTTGTGACAGATGGAGTGTACTTGTGGAGAGAAAAGATCTGCAAGCAGATGAAATTTTGCCAATATTGGAGTTTTCCATTTTTGATGATATGGTGACAGACTTTGTCGTTGGTTAAGTGCCACTTATAAGCAGTCACAGTATCTTCAGAGCAGTGTTTTATGGGTTTCACATTAGTATGATACATATTTTAACATTGCAGTGTCTATTCCTCTCTTATGTCGTCGCTGTCATAGATGAAACTTGAACATTTTGTAGTAAAATACAGGACATGGGCCAAGTTTATGCTAAGTCTCTAATTTAAGCCAGGAAATAGTTTTGTTCTGTCACAGTTGCTTGCCTCTGATGTTGGATATTTTTTTTTCCTGAAATTTGCATATGTATGCATTTACAATAAGTGAAACCACAGAAAGTTAGTAGAATTTTATGAAAAGTGAGTGGCATTCATGTACTTAGGAGTAATGAATTTCACTGTTACAAAATACACACTTGTTGTTTTCTTTCCTCACAGCATTGTCAGATGTGGATGTCACTACCATAGACCCAGCTAAACCAGAAGAGGGCCTAGAAACAACATCATCGGCCTCAGGCCCCAAAGAGGAAGAATCTACAAGCTCTGGCACCATCCTAGCACAACCGGCTGCTCTGACAGCTGGATTCACTGCCGTCCCTAAAGATACCCACAAATCTCTGGAGCATTCACTGGAATTGGAGGAGACATTGTCACCAGGTAGGGCTAAAATTGTAGAGTGTAAACTTAACAATATTCAGGGCTGACCTTGCCAACATTTTTTATACAGTTTGTTTCAAAGCTCCTCCTTGGCTTTTCTTTTAAATGAATGATTGTCCTGAAGGAACACAGATGTTTTGAACAGAGAGGGGATGTAATCCATAACAAGAGGATTTGAATTAACACGAGCCAGCATTAGGGTTGTCTTCAATATAAACTATTAAAAATGTAGTGCATCAATAATTATTAGGCTGTATGCTCATATTATGAAGACTCATACTGTCAAGTGATGACAGAATACTGAAAATTTTCAGAAAAAGGAAAAATTAATCTAATAATGGCAAAGCACAAATAGAAAGAATGCTGAAATAACTTCAGTTTGAGCAGAGACTTGTATGTTAAATTCAGTCACTGTGCTGGAAATTTTGCCAATGGCCAGTGCCATCCCTGCAAGTAGCCTGTCTTCATGCCTAATCATTGTCCAACTGATGAGGGACTCTATTATCATCATCGTGATGTACCATGGAGCAAAGAAATTGCAGTATTTTTTTATTGTATTATCTTGTTTACATGGATTTTTAGAATGTTGTGTCAATCCTGTTGATGTAGATGCAAGCTAAACTCATGTTCACTGTGGCTGAAACCTTCTGAGAAAACAGCATTGTTAGGTTTAGCTGTTGTGTTTGAAAAGATGTGTCACAAAAACTTTTGAGCAAAGAATATCCCGGCATTGACATTTCTCCACACATTGAATGAAAAGTGACATCAAAAATGTTTCTTTTTACACATGTTTCTTCTTAGTTTATGACTGACATACAAATGATTCAGTTCAATGATATTGTTTTCCCAGACTTTGACAAACCTTTTGAGTTGCCTCTTGAGCAAGCATCACGTCTCTTGGATGAATCAGACTTTCAGGAAGTGGTCAACAAGATGCCTTTTGATGCTTTGGATCTGTTTGGTGAGCAGAGTTTTTTATCTCATTTTTTGATAATGTGCCACCAGCTAGCACTAGCCAACATTACCAATCCTTGTTATATTTTTTAAAGAGACAGATCCTGATTCAGAGAGCATTTTTGTATATCATTATTCATGTAAACTTACTGCCACATGAAAAAAGTGTCGGTTCTTGTAGTTGAATACTTGTGAACTTTGAAATTCAGTGCACAAAGTGGCCCCAGTAACTTTAAAACTGTGAAAAAAATACAAATTTTAGGATTCTGCCAGCAAGTCTTAGCAACTCCCTGTCTACACGGCCCAGATTTCAGCAGATCAGACTTTTGAATTGGTTAGGGAAAAAAAAACAATAGGATTTTGTCCTAATTTGACAGTATGATACAGTTTCTTGGGCTTAAATAAATAACCACAGTAAATAAAAGCATATAATATAATGTCCTATCGGTCCTCTTTGTAATTCTTCCCTCCCCCCAGTCCCCCTTCCAGCAAATACTCAAGCTATAGATTAAGACTCAGCTAAAATCTCTATTTTTTTTTTTTCCTGCTTTTAATATTTATGAACTCTTGCTCACTACTCTTTTATTTGACCAGAGGATCTTATAATTAGGCCCGTCATTGTTCCCTCACAAACACATATATATATTTATTTTTTCATTCTCTTTAGGTAAAAATGGAGAACCTGAACCAGAACCAGATGTGGAACATATGAATATAGATCTGACATCAGCCAACAAAGCTCGGGATGCTCTGGAAAAGCTGCTGACCAGTAACATGTCTGAAGAGGAGTCTATGCAGCTGGCCATGGTGCTTGCTCAGAATTTGCAGACAGATGTAGAATTGGCTCAAAATGCAGGTCTGTTGACAGAGGGTATCCCTAGCACAACATCTCATGGGGATACAAGGATGATGCAGGGATCAGTCAGTATAGGAATGGACATTTCCATGGCCCCTCATGTTGTGGGGGTTTCAGGTATAGACACTTCTGCTGTTGGTGTTGACCACTCAATGTTGACCACACAATCTTCTTCATTGGGGGACGGTTCAGGACTAGGAGTATCCACCATGGGGTTGCATTCATCTCATCAGCAGCAGCTGCAACAGCAAATGCTGCATCCACAACAGGCAGATTTGGTCCATCAACCCATCATGACATCATCATCAATTGCTTCGGCAACATATGGACGTCAGGACAGTCAGAAGTTGACCACAGCTTCCCTTCATCAACATCAGCAGCAAATTCTCTCTTCTTTGCCTTCGTCTTCTTCCACATCTTCATCCACCTTGGAGGGAGTGCCTTCTGTTTTTACTGCTGATTTAAATGCTGTGTTTGGACAGATAGAAAGTCTGACACAGTCACAACTGGCTGCCAAACATACGTCAGGTCTTAATCTCAATCATATCCCAGGCCTGGAATCTTTCTCAGTCACAACAGCAAAGACTGTAATCCGTCATCTTCCCTCAGAGTCTCAGCCTGTGTCATCACTTGCGGGTGCTGCGGCACCAAATCAGTTTGTCAGCTCATCTCAGATCTCATATCCCACGCCTCAGATGATTGGTGCTTCCTCACTTGCTCAGATGCCTTCACAGCTTAGTCTTGAGCCGGGGCGAAGTGTGGTAAATTTGGAAACGTCTCAAGCTTTCAGTGCATCATCGCTTCCAGTCATTAATGCTCAGTCAAGGCCTGGACAATTGGGACAGTTGCATCAAAACTTCACACTTCACTCATCGACCAATGCCATGGCATCATCACCATCAGCATCTCCCCCAGTATCATCATCACCATCTTCAGAACTGTTGGAGTCACATTCATTATCATTGCCATCCCAAGCCAAGAAGGCTAAATTAGCCCTTTCTTCAAAACCTCAGTCTGTGATATCTCATCAGTCTCTGCATCCACAGTCTCACCCTCATCAGCACCAACTTCAGCAACCACAACAACAACAACAGCAACAGCAGCAACAACAGAGATCTGCTACTGTGCGACACATGTTGCAGGCTTCATCTGTGTCATCCAACAGAAGATTGACTTTGCCAGATGCAAATAAAAATGCAAAACATGCTGAGAAGCCTTCTGTATCTGCCAAAACTCAGAATCTGATTACCTCGTCATCTTCTCCATCATCAAAACGCCGACTGACTCTTCCTGGAATAGAGTCCCTGCACCATCAAGAAGGGCAGAAACCTAACTTAATCCCAGCTGCTTCACGTACAACAGACAGCACTGTTCTTAAACTCCCATCAGCAACCACATTACTAGCTGACCCAAATCAAAGTAGGATGAATGTTTTATCAGACAGTTCAGGCTTACAGCAGACAGGGACTTCAATAGCATCATCAACATCTTCATCACCCTTTGCAACCTCTGTTTCAAGCAACACAGTCCGGTATTCGTTGACAGCAGACAATTCACTCACCCCATCCTCCCTGGCATCACTTATATCAACCACATCTATTCGGCATAATCTTTTGAGTGACAGCAACAATGAATCCATATCAGTGACAGTCAGACATCCTTCTCCCTTGGAGTCAGTGCCAACAACGGTTAGGCATACGCTGCCCGACACCTTGTCCACTCCCATGACGCTCCCGTCACCTCCAGCGCTGCAGATACCACCGTCCTCATCTTCATCTGCATCATCTCCATCTTTACAGCAACAGCAAGCTCAAGACCTGAACCCCCAGTGTAAACTACCGCAAACAAACATCAGCTCCCAGTCCTCTACCTCTCTCCACCCAGAACTCCAGGCAGTGTTGTCTTCACAGAGGTCCCACTGGGTACCCGGCAGCTCACTGCCTTCAAATATCAACTTACAAAATGGACTGCCGTTTACATCTGCAGCGTCACGGCCGCAAGGAGTGAACAAACACAGCCCTGCTGGCCAGGGAAGTGTTAGGAGTAAGCCAAATAACATGGCATCAGATGCTGCCAGGATTTCTGCACTGGCAAGCGCTGCTGGTGTCCCTGTAGTCTGTAGTCCTGTAACACTGCCAGGTTTTGTCCAAGGCATTTCAACCACCACCTTCAAAAGTAGTGGATCGTCATGAATAGCGGGGCACATTGGCCTTAGAAGACTTTAGATTAGTGTCTTAGTAGTGAAATCATTTTAGAATTTGTTAACTCAGTGATGCCATGTTCTCTAATAGTTATCTTGTTTCTGTAATGTCAGTGAAATCTGAAACCTCTTAAATTGTTTTCAGCTGCTTGAATCCTCTGGACATTTTCAAGGGTTCATGTCAAATAAACTGGCACCTTTAATGGTGTTAGCAAATTGTCATGCCCAGATCCCTTTCACTGCCCTGCTATCCTTCAGTCATATTTGTAGTATAATTAGTGAACAGTGTCGCACTTGTTTATTTCTGTAGTTTTAGCATTACATGAAAGTTGCCTTTATATTCTTTAATTTTTGTGCATTTGAAGAATTTTACTGGAGTTCTGAAATGGCTGGTCCTAGGTTTTGAAGGGGTTTAAGGTGAGGGATTGGGGTTTAGGAAGGGACAGAACTGTTCAGCATATTGGTGCATCATCTGGATCAAATATTCTCTATAAAGCATTGCTCCCTCTGAAACAAATGATTCCACAGTCAGTATTAGCATGATCACAAGAAGTGTATGACTGATATTGTAATACAGTGGGGCCTCAAGAACTTGAATTTCAGGGGACCAATCCATAATTGTGAAGTTTCAAGATTTCTTTTGTTTGTTAAGAAAATTTATGTAGGAGATACGGGACTCGAGACCTGAACCTTACAAGTCTGCAGATTTTCTTTCTTTTTTTCTTTGATTATCCAAGATCTGAAGTGGTTATGTCCAGCTGTAATTAAACTCCCTCTCCTTCTGCAGGTTTTTTGATAAACTTCCCACTTCTTTTAGATGCAAGATAATTCAATGGAAGTGATTATGATGAATCTTTAGATGAGTGAGAGTAAAAGATTTGTAATCTTTTCAGAGGGATTTGAGAACATTTGCATAAAGTGAGCTTTTATTTGTGGAGTTTTCAAATCTTATTAAATAATCCCTTCTGGTGTGTTATTTCAAAATTACCTTAAGCATCAGTAGTTCATGTAGTTGTTTTTTATTTTTTGTGGATGTACGATTTTCAAACTTCAGATGTTACAGAGGAAGTTCGTTAGACTGCCTGAATGTACAGAAGATTAACAGGAAAACTTTTTAACTCTCATAGCGCGGGGTGCCTCAGGTCCAGCCTCCTGCTGGCTGTGTGACCATTGTTACAGATAATGACCATTGCATGTGTTGTCTGCTGGCCGAGCAGCTGACGCTGGGCTGCAATGGAAATACATATAAATTATGTATTCGGTAGAATAAATTCTATGACAGCATCATGAGGGTTAAGTATCCTGCGAATGCTCGCAAGAGAATATAAATAATGAACTGATGGAAATTCATGTAGTCTAAATCTATAAGAGGGGTCTTTATACATTAGGAAAGGAGAGGGTTATTTCATTTTTGTATTTGGTATTTGCTTACGATTTTCTTGTCGGTTGTGTTTTTACATACATTCTTGTAATGGCAGATTTCAATGTCACAGTTTTGTTGAGACCTTTTGAGCATCATATCTGTAGACCAGCCCTGGGTGGCCAAATGAATGTTTGAGTGAGGATTAGTGAAGGACTAATCTGCAAGGCTGATTTGCTGTGATATGGTTTGAATTGAGATCTCAGTCTGGTTATGTAATGTCCTGGAGGAGCCTTTTTTTTTTTTAAGGAAGTTGTAAAGTCAAATGACGGAAAGTTGCCATTTTCCACTCACTATAGGATATCATAAAGGAATTGTATTTTTCTGTAACACGCAAGAAATATTGTAACTTCAAGTGTCTGAAGTTACTCATTATTTGATTCATTGTAGAATTAAGATATGCAGACTCTGAGTTTCTTAATTTAAATTTTCTGCCACAATGCATTAGGATTTTTTGGAGTTGATCCGTCAGCTGTAGAAAAGCTTGTACAGCGGAACACTGATGCTTTACAAGATCAACCAGATATCTGAATGTCTTTCATATCACAATTGTCCTTTCATGACCAGAAGGGCTTTGGCTGACAAATATCTTGCAGCACGTTGGAATAAGACTTGCCAGTTGGAATGACGCTTATGTTGCAATAGGAACTGAGATTTCAGGCTCAGAATGTGACTGGTGACCAACTGTATCAAATTTTAGTTCCTTGTGGAAATCAAGTCACATCAATTCTGTGTACAAATATATTACATTTATGGGCAAATGATGAGTAATTGTTTATAAATTTGAGTAGTTTGAGGTAGGATTAATGACGTATTTAGTGTAATTTGTTCTTCAAATGTAATTTCTCTGAATTTCATAATTGCATTAAGCTGATCCCCTAGCCCAGCAAACTACTGTAACTTGAACTGAGGGATGCTTACTCAAAATCTTTTCACCCGATTAAACTGAACACTATGCTTTCATATGATATCATATATATATATATGTGTATATATATTTATGATATCAGTATCTTGATCTTGTCAGATAACAACTCAAGCCTCATTTTGACTGGCTGCAATGCAAGATAGATGGAAGTACCAAATACTCAACAGATGTGGAAAGGCAGCCAGTCATTACTGTGTGCTGTGTGATATTAAAGTGCCAAAATGCTGGAATAGACTTGGCATGTTTATAAGAAAAAGGCAGCAGTGGTCAGGATATTTGTTAGTGTTGGTCTCTCTGTAAATGTGAATAGAGGATGGCAAATGTATTACTGAAGCTTTCATTTGTAGCCACTGGCTTTTTAGTGATCTAGCTATCATTGTGGAAATACTTTGCAAGTGGGTGAAAATCAAGGGACAGGAGAGTCACTGCTCTACCCATAGTTTCTTCACATTCGGCAATCTTTCAACATTAATGCTATGTTCATGCTTGAAACAGCAAGAGGTATCTTGAAATATTACAGTGTTTGTAGTTTGAAATATGCACATAGAAGAAGAAAGTGGTTTGAGATAGCTACCCATATGTATGTCATGATAAGAAAGGGAAGTGAACTGAGATAGCTCTTCATGTGTAAGGAAGAGAGAATGTCAGTTTAGGTAGCTTTTTATGTGTATGGAAGACAACAGTGTTTTGGAATCCACATATTTTGACACATGCGCTTGAACATGTTTGTTATGGAAATGCCTTATACAAAACCAGTGACATTAGAGAATTCATTATAGAAAGTCCCAGCATTTTTTTATCACAAAATTTGCATTAATCTAGAAAAAAAAAAAAAAGGAAGCTTATTATGCTTATTTCTGAATCGCCTATCACCCTTTTATTTTTTTCAGATCAAACCATACTCTGTCTCTCTTGAAAGAAATCAGCACTTGCGCAAACGACCACCATTTCAAACTTACTCAACTCACAATCTGACAAAGGCTTGTTATTCAGTATTAATGAATCACAGTATGATCCATTGTCATGCGCAGTCTTGGTTGCCATGCTGTGAATTAGGCTGCAGAGCTGGACCCATACATTTCTTTATCATGGATAATCTGAAATGTGCTTAATTTGATACGATTGCGTGGATTCCATGAGGTTGGATGTATGCGTGTTCAAATGTAGTACCTTATCTTGGGCCTATGAAAGAACAAAGTGGTTTGGAGCATCTTTTGATGCCAGTGGAAGAAAATTATCATTTGGAGTAACTCCTTGTGTCTGGGAAATGAAAGTGGGTGGAGGTAGCTTTTTAATTGTGTGGAAGGAAACTGTACATTTGAAATTACTAAAAGGGTGGTGATGTCTGTTCCATTTTTTTTTTTTGCCTCCATGAGGACCAAAATCTCAAATTGGGCAAGCCAAGCTGCATAGATAAATTTGGCTGTTATGATTTTGTCAGCAGAATGTGAAATCTTAAGAATTGAATGAAAAGTAAAGTGGGCACTTCATGCCAAGACCAAAATGAATGTTTGTATTGAGATCAGGAACCCAGCAGTGCAAAGAACAGTGGAGCACATTGGTAAAAGATTATCTATCACTACCAGGCCTAACCTATGTCGGTTCACAGATTTTGTTCTAATCGCAAGCCAGTAGTGGAATGGGAAAGGTTGGATGGGGTTCCACCCTAGCACAGTTTCATGGGTGAAAAGAGAGACAGAGAGAGGGAAAGAATAGAGAGAGCAGGGGAAAGAAAAATAAGAGAGGGGAGAGCCAAAAGGTGAGGCAGTTAGGAGAAATTAGGAAAAAAAAAAGACTGAAAGCGAATTTTGTTATTATTGGGGTGGGGGGAGGAGTGTTGTCGGAAGGAGTGGGCAGGAATGACCACAAGATTTCAGGGGCAAAGGGAAGGGAAACCTCAAATTTTGCTGTGTCCTTAATTGCAGGAAACCCATGTCTTACCCCATATACAATCCCCCATCAACAGATTTGCAGAAAAAAGAAGAATGATGAGACTGGATATTTTTCCTGTCCCACTGTTCGTGGTAAAACTGGCTGTATTCTGTTAGCTAAATGTTCATGAGGTTAGAGCCGTTTCATCATTTCACATTATCATGATCAAAGTTTGTATTTTGCTGGCAGTTAAAGTTTTGTTGCAGTTCGAGATTATTGTGAAGACTTTCACTGTTAACAAAATTTTTACAATAGTAGTTCATGTCACACAATAATTGTGTTTTACAGCTCGACATTAAATTGTCAGTGAATAGTTCTTCTGTAGATTTATCTGTGTATTAATGCATACCGAAGGTGTTACATGCAAGTGAACCATACATTAGTTCAGTTTCAATTTATCGGATTGTGTGTAGTGTTTCTGTAAATGCAGCTGTGAATTTAAAAAAAAAATTGTAAATCATTTGTGAACATTGGAAGGCGTTTTTAAATCGGAATCAGTGAATGCCCTGAAGTAGATATTTAAAAGTAAATTCATGGATCTGGAGAATATGTCTGGCAACATAGAAATCTTTCTGATCTTGAGAGCATTGAAATCATACTGTTGTTTTGGTGTACATTGTATTTTTGATCATTCCGAGGCTCTTTCATGTGATGTTCCAGATTGATAGATCCGTCTGGAAGCACAAGTAAAGCTGGTTCCTCGTACAATGAAAGCCCATCAGACCAATGCCTGCAGCCAATCAATGGTTGCTCTTTATGCCTCATAATAGATCCTCTCGCCTTATGGCTTATGCGTCAAAGCATGATGAATTTTTAAGTCTTTGTCCGTTGTAAAACCAAGTATGATTGCATTGAGGTCAGAAAGTGAAGTCATTGAATTTCAGATTGCTGGGGATGGGAGGAAGTGGCAATTTAACAGAGAGAATATTGTTTTGACAGGGATCCATGCAAGCTGTGCTGATCACTTTTTAATGTGGGTAAAGCAAGGTTTTTTTATTTTAAAACTCCCCTGAACACATTGTCTCATTTGATGTAGACTGTACTTTAAGAGACAAGTTGCGTTTCATGTGGATATGAGAGGAAGGTGGTAGGCCTGTCCTGATTCTGGTTGTCACTTCCAAGTTTACCTGTGGATTGATAGGATTTAACAAGCAAACAAGTGATAAAGATTAAGACATTGGAGTGCCAGGTCAGATACTCTATTAAATTTCATATAGAAGAGATTGTTGCTGAAAAGTGCTGTAAATCTTGCTGCGTTAAAAAATTCTGTGACATCTAACAGAATCAATAGAATGAGGGCATATGAATTCATCTCAGGGGTACTGTAATAAGATATGCCAGGGCTGCAAGTTTTATAACACTGCAAGTTTAGCAACATAGAGTACCAATAGTTTTTGACAGGTTTAATTCATTTCTTTTGGATACAACTGTCTCTGGAAAGGTGATCATCTTTTTCATATCATATGCTTGTAAACAAATCCACAGCTGGGTGTTCAAACAAAAAGTTACTGTACACATCTCTTGTGAAATGAGAGCCTGGAACATTTTCTCTTCCAACAAAGGGTCTTCCTTGACATGTTAGTCATACTCATAAGTTGTCTGTAGTCTGACATAAGGAATGAATTCTCATTGTTGTGACAGAATAAGATAGACCAAGTCAGATGCTGCCTTTCAGTGGTTCTGCAGTGAATCATGTTTCTGTATGTGGTGGACTTTCATGACTGAGACTGTGTACATGAAATATGTGGATAAAAATGGGCCGGCTTTGGAATTACTATATTTTACACTTGAACATGCTTTTTACAACACTCCTTCTTACAAAACTAGTACTATTCAGAAACACTTTGCAAGTCCCTGGGAGATGGTGAGTTAGATCTGATCTGGATAATGTGAAGTATGCCTATTATGAAACACTTTGATGTTAGTGAGTGTATATTATCTGGACATATATTCATGAGATTGTCTTCCTGACTTTCTTTCTGGTCACATGTTCACAGTTTTCAATGGGGTTGTAGAATTCTAATGAGGAAGTCGGGTGTGCTGGGGGAAAAGGATTTCTGGGTTACATGTCAAGATACTGCATGTCATGGGTGTGTTACTTCAGTCATATCACTATAATCAAAGATGAAATTGAAAGTCCTTTGAGAGGACGCAGGACATTTAAATGATTTTTTTTACTGCCCTGTACTGTTTTTAACATACGTAAATGAAACAATATATCTTTACAGGACTGCTTCTGAACTGGAAAATGTACACTTGACTATGTTTATTACAAAACTTCATTAGATACAACAAGTGCTACAATTCTGGAACTTGTCAAAGTCAGTCATAGGGATATTGTGATATGATTTTAATACCAAATATTTTAGATTGTCTCATGAATTTTGTAGTAAATGTGTTCAAATGTACCCCTGTTTTCTCTCTTTTTGCTGTAGCATCACTTGGGTGTAAACTGTGAAGAACAATGCATGCTGAAAGAATTATCATTTATCCTATCCATTAGTTTGATAAGGGAGGCCAGGAAAGCATTTAAATCTAGTAATACTGTACTGTCATTTTGTTATGACTGATGTGCCATATACAGCTTTTCTCCTTTCTGACAACATAATGGCAATCTGTGTTTATTGTTTCTGTGAACATAGACAAGTTTTAACATGTAATGCTTTTAAGTCATAAATGTGTTCTATAGCATGTTGTTTTGAGGAAAGTCTGCATGTAGCAGGTCAGAATTGAGTGGAAATGTTCACAACACTAGTAAGTCATAAATATTAATTGTCTGCACTGATTGATGACAACAACAAAACAAAAGGTTAGACTGCATTGTACTCAAAAGACTCATGCATTTAGCTTCTTCGCTAGGAGATTCCCATTGTGTAGAAAGTTCCCCTGCTTCTCTATGGTAGTTATGGATGAAAAACTCATTGGAAAGAACATGAGCATGATCTAATTCACTGGTAGGAATCTTGGTCACAAGTGTTTGTAGTTGATGGACCAGCTTTAGAATAACTGGTGTATTTATTTTATTTGAGAGATGCCAGGCTATTCGACAGTTAACAGAAATGAAATGGTATGCTAGTAATACATACAGGGAAGGGAGCATCATGAGAAAGAAAAGCAGTGACAAGGATAATTGCAGGGACCAAACACAGTGTGAATGTGAGTAGGGGATCTTCATGGGGATGATATATAGAATCTTTTGCTACTGCAAGCCCCTTTTGGTGAGGTGTTTTCTTGCACTAGGAAGAACAGTCATACAGGGGCTAATCTTCTCTTTTATCTGAAAATTATGCTCAGAGCTCTTGATACTGCACTGGAGTGTATGATAACTAGATTTTTGTTCTTCTTATATTATATAAAAAAATCTAGTGTATATTCTGAATCTTCGGGTGCAATTTTTATAACTTCTCTTTCTTTGTTTGTCTTTTAAACCATGGGTCATATGTACAAAATGTCTTGATAAATAAAGACAGAACTCTTCATTGTAATATAGCCCTTTCATTTACTGAGTTCACATTTGAAGGTTATTGTTGACTGTTGTTATTATCGTTGCTATTACATTTGTAGCTGCTAATTCAAACTCATGAATGTTTATAATGGTCTAGGAATAAACAAGTTTATACTTCATTTTGTATGTGCAATGTTTTTATTTATTTTGTCATGGCCACATTGTATATACCAGGCAAACATGTCTTGACTGACCTGCTCAGAGAGTAGGGAACTTACTAAAAATAACTGCATGTACCCAACCCGACCACCCTGGATAGTTTCTGAAGTAGAGGACATTTATCTAGTGTTCTCTCCAGATCATATAGTCTGGGAGAGACATTCTCCCCCATATCATAAATTTGATGGGGGATTTATGAAATTTTTTGAGAGATGTTAGGTTTTTCTTAAGAAGTGCAAACTTTGGAATGCATGTAAGGAGGGGAGATCATTTTAGGTACATTTCGGGGGGGATTTTGAGAGTCAAAAGGCAAATCACATGATACAGTCTTGAAAATAACATTGCTTATCTGAAAACCTGCAAAAGCAGCATCTCTAAAGTGGGAAAGCTGCCATAAAATACAGAACAGTGGAGAAAACCATCATACATGATTTGAATTTAGATTTTATTTTATTCACACATGAACAGAAACTTACATACAGTTGTGCTTTTGAGTCATGAGCCATCAAATCACAGACACCACAATTCCCTTCCCTATCCATGACATAGTAAGAGAAAAGCAAAGCACAACATAACCTGACTCTCCAGACACAACAAGCCCTCAAACAGAATAATCTTTTGAACAACATTACACAATCAGGGACGCTTCTTTCCTTGTACCATTTTCTCATACAACAAATACTCAGCATAATATATGCATTATCTAGACTTTTTGTCATCCTTGCTATCACAGTTACTTCCATAACATTACAAGGAAGATTTTAAAAAAAAAAACACCAAAACATGAGAATCAACTGACCACGTTAAATCCTACAATAAAAAAGGCAGAGGTACCAAATCTTAACAGTAACAATTGTAACTCTTGTAATGACATGCTTCTATCAGCGTTAAGAAAACCTGGACATGCTGGCTGGTTATGTGCTGTTACTGCCTCAATGCATAAGTTGTTGACTAATCATTGTGAGTGTGATGCTGGGATATTTGTGTGTCTCTGGCCTTTCTCAGTCAAACAGGAAGCAATGGAGTTAAATGCACATTGCATTAGCATAAGTTGTTATACCAATGTATTTAAATATCTGCTGCACTACAAGAATTTATACAGTGTGATGCAAAGACAGTTGATTCACATCAATGGAAAAAACAATCATTCCTCTGTCTTGTCTTTCTCAACAATCAAGTTCTACAATTTTCAGACTTCACAGAACTCAATTACCCAAATAACAAACAAGCTCATGCCATCTGACTTTTAAGAATATCTCTGCAGAATATATTACCTAACAAGGGAGATCCTCAACTTTTCCCCCAGTAACACTAGCACAGAGATTCATAATACAATCACACACAAGACTATAATCAATTCAGATTTTCAGGAAAATAGTCAGCTTCTATATAGTCAGCACTGCTATTTCTTTGAAAGTCATGCCACAAATGTACATCACATTCATCTACTCATATTCTACAAACCTTTTCATATCACTGAAACTCTGAAAGCAAGAGGTCATTTTCATTCACATTCAAAAGCCAAATAAGATCAACAAAAAGCATTTCTACAGTGGCAGATGACTTAACTGAAATTGAGAGGACCAAGTCATTTTGCACTTGCAGGATTCTGGATGATATAAAGATGAATGTCTGTTTCAGTTGTAGCTGCACAGAGGATGAAGGAAACTAATTCATGTGCCCTAAATGACCAGTGCTATTGTGAGCTGAGTGATCATGCATCATTAAACATGGTTTTATCAGGGAGAAAGGCAAAAGGTTGTTCTAGAAAACTAACTTACACAATCAAGGCCACAGAGTACAGAGTCACAGGTAACTGGTTGTCTGATAGCTATAGCTATAGCAGGGACATGAATATACCTCACTGACTGTGTCTTCCTCACAGCTGCCTGTGAGGGGGCCATACAGGATGAACTTTATACCAGTACACAGTCAAAACTCCATTTAAGCACTGATGACTGTCAGGATTTGTGAAGTGGTGATTTCGGTGAAAAATGATCTCTAGAACTCTAAGAGATTGGAATAAGAAAGCCTTTCTGAACTGAGCAATTATGTTCTCATATAAAACAAGTGAGTTTGAAGTGAAAATAGAGGAATGAATTTAGTGGGGCTACAGAAATCTTCAGTATAAAACCATGTGTAGGAAGGAATAAGTTATTTTTGTATAATCAGCTTCAGCCATATTGAAGTTTCAACATCTTGTACAGAAAAACTCCTGTCTTGTACAGGAATTTTTGATGTCATCTGTGACCTACAGTCAAGTCCACTTAATTCGTTTTCACCAGGACCACTGCAAGGGGTTTCAATTACTACAGTTCAACTTATGATTGGAAGTACATGTAATTGTGAATTATTATCATACTTCTAAACAAAAATCGAATAATCTGAGATTGAATTAGGTAGACTCGACTGTAAAATGCAGTAACTTTACAACTTAAACAAAAACATTTTGAATCCAGCTGATATCATTCTCTTGCTTGCTTTCCATTCCACCAAGTCAATATTTGACCATAGTCTCTGCCTCTCGCTGACGCCTTAATAATTCTGCTTCCTTCTCACTCTGTTCCAATGCTATTTCCTGTTGTCGCATCTTCTGCACTTCAGTTAATCTGGCTGGCCTGACATCTGTGGGAAATTGAGACATATAGTGATCTAATTTTCAGTACTGAGATATTTTCATAGGGACTGAGTAAAACAAACAACAGAATAGAAAAATGAAGTTTTATAGAGTATTTTGATGTTCAAGAATAAAGCTCATGGAATCATGGAATCAAAATAATAAATATAGATATTCACTTAGCTAAAAACAAAGTTCAACAGGTGGTTCAGTTTCATTCTTTTTATGCTACACTTCCATCAATATTAGCGAGCCTGACTGAGTCGGCCAGGCTTTTGCTGCTCCTCCTTTGCTGTTTAGGTTGCAACTCACTGCTCTGATGCCAGGGTATTTATATTCTGGTAAGATAGGGGTGTGAAATTCATACGCCCTTCACCTCACAAAGAGTAGGTTGTAAGCATATAAGATAATTGCCTGAGTCATTTTTTGCCATTTTGAGCAAAGAAGAAAAAAACTGTTTGTTTTGATTACTGAACGTCACAAACATTATTAGATTAGCAAAAGTGTTGTTCAGCTTTCAAGCAGTTTAAAATACAGTTAGTAAATATCACACATGAATCAATGATGCCACTGACTGAGATCCCTGCACCAATGGTAACAGCTTCTTCAGCCAAAAAAATGACTTTGGCAGTTATCTTATGAGTGTGACGATATACATTTTATTTGTCCCTCTTCCTCCCAGGATTAAACAGGGCTTTACTTTATCAATCCTCCTGACATGATTATGATCAAATCTTATGATTATCAGACCTCTTGAATGCACTGCATTTCTTTTAGCCCCTTCCCTATGTCTTATTTTCCAAAGCACTAATGGAAATATCCTAGGATTCTCCTGCTACTGCTGCCCCAAAACCCTAAACCAAGAACTCGTTGGGAGAGTCCTGGGAAATCACTGGTAAGGGTAAGGACATACATGTATATTGTATGTAGCAAAGGGGTTAAGATTAAGCAAAAATTAATAGCTGGCATGCATTATTCGTCATAACATTAATTTAGAATGAAAATCATACCGCTGAATCATTGTTCCCTGCAACAGTGAAAGCAATATCCTATGGTTTTCATTTGCTATATAATCATATTATCTTTAGCAATTCTGTAGTGAACCGAGGCTGTATTAAAATGGGATGGAATGAATGAAAACCTGAAAAATTATATGAGCGCTCAGATAAAGCACTTTATCAATTAAAGGATCTTCAAAGACTGCCATAAAACAACCTGGTAGTGACATAAAGTTTAATCTGAGCCAAATCCATTCTGGATCTTCCCTCTAGAAGTAGAGCAAACATTACAGGAAGGGAAGCAACTCAAAGAGCTATTATGTCTGTAATCTTAGATTTCAATACTGCAGAAAACTTGGCAAAGCATTGCCAAAGTCTCTAGGATTAATGCTCTTACATTTCATATAGTTGTAAACCTGGAATCCAAACATGACACATCCAGCTACCGTAATGCCCATTAGTGTGCGAACAGTCCAAATATGAGCCTTGTCCAGAAGCTCGGTCCTCCGCATCTTCTTCATGTTTCTTTGATCTGTATGAGAGTAATACAAAAAAAACATAATAAGTACAAGGCATAGATGGCATGAATGTGCACAGGGAAATCAAACAATCAGCTGGGTTATTTTCCTGCTAAGGACAGTGAATCTATATTTTTTTAACTTTTGTACCTTAGCTAGGCCAGAAAGATTAATTTTTTTTAAAGAACAATACAATCAACTAACATTTATAAACATTTGATGATGTCAAAAATACTGCATAAGAGACAGAAAAACTTTTAACTTATTACAAGAGACCCAAAATTATGATCATCATATACATCAAATGTAGTGGAGACTAGCTAAAATCAATGGTATAAATTTGAAAAAAAAATGTTGCATCTAATTTAGAATATTTCCAGATTTTCAGCATTCTGCACCCAGTGACATTGTTCATTTGATAAATATAAAATGCAGACATTCTTTTTGTTATTGCTGAAACTCTGCTGTATCAATGCATCATAACTCTGGTCCCAAACCACTGTTACTTGTGATAGCACAGGAAAGCAAAAGAACTTCCATAACATGACCTTTTGTTTAACATGGCAATGATCCTTGTTTGCCATACTATACACATTATGAAACATACTATAATGTATCAAAACGGCCAGCTGGTATATCTGAAACTCTGTAGACGCTACGGCTACTCAAGAGTTACACTGAAAAGCCAATGTCCTAGGCCCCAAATAAAACCTGATCTGCTGCGTGTAAGCTTGGACCATGAGTAGACTAGTCTAGTAATTAGTATAGGAACAAGGTTACAAACCATCCAAAATACTTGCTCACAGACAAAAGGAATGGTTGCCTATTTCTATAAATAGGTTCCACATTCCTTGCCCTTCATGCCCTTCACTACGTCATGTTTACTAGGCATTAATGGCAATATCTTGGGACTCTCCTACCATGTGATACCCCTAACCCTAAATCAAACATTTTGTGGGTAAGTCCAGGGATACTGCCACTATATATGAGGACCTACTGTGTAGGGAAAAATCAGAACATACTACATAGGACTGATCTTGTGGCTAAACCAATGACAGAGTGAACTGCATTAATGCAAGAGTGGTCCTGTTGTGTGGAATAGGTCAGTTTGTAAGAATGAGGTATTTTCAGACGGGTCAGTTACACCGCGTGATCTAGGGATTGCTAGGCTATTTTGATAAATGACGAGTAATCATACATGAGCAGAGCATGTAAACAAACCAACGTGTGAGCAAGATTTCCTAGGTCACGTGATGGAGCTGAAAATACCTAATTTCACATGGTAAGGCAGACATGTCAACAATGGTCAAAATGTGCCGGACATCCCGTCAGACAAGCAGCTGAGTTTTGTCTGACCGGACGATGTTTTGTCTGACCGAAAAATCAAAACAAATAAAAAGAAAATCAAACAAAAGCTTTTTGCTAATCTGTAAAAAAGAGTAAAGAAATGTCACATTTTGACAGTTTCAAAATAACGGTTCAAATTTAATGATATTTTTTTATGACATTAGTGAGAAGGGCATCAGTTTCAGCTTCTGTTAGTTCTGTGTCTGCACTGTCCAAGTTGTCATCTCATTCTTCCCCACTGTCTTCTTCCATGGCAGCATCTCCAATGGACGACTACATCAGTACTCTGGCTAATACCAGCAGAGTGCAGCTGTTCTTCTCTTTGAGTCTCTCTTTGGTAGTTCAGCCCTCTCATGTTTCCTGCTGAAGTCACCTATCAAAGAATCAAAATATTCTGTGCTTATAACACTGCACTGCCATCCATTGTGATAGAGAAAAAGGATGCAGCTCTCAGCACCTTGGCAGCTTTTTTCTCTGTGGTTGCAATAGTTTCCCAAAATGTGACTCCTGTCAGGCCTTTTGCAGGTGTTCAGTTCATTTAGCCACAGGAAATCAGTTAAAGGCCTGTTTTGCTTTGCTAGGGCATGAATATTTCTAAACTTCAATTTCAGGTCTTTTCTGTTGTGCTCGTTCATACTGATAACTGCCTTTCCTGCTGCTGACCCTATCTTCTCTTCCAGACTCTGTTTTCTTCGCCATATCTTTCACATGAAACTTTGAACCCGCATGGTCTGTGACAGCACGTTTTAGAAAATTTGGACACCCCCCAATAAATGGATTCTTATCTGTCACTCCTCTAGAACTAACCAGTTCACGGTCCCACTGCAGCCATCCCCTTCCCACTTGCCATTGTTCATTAAAACTTCTCCCTTTTCTGGCTTCCTCATAACTTTTCTTTCTCTCTTCCTCTGATGCCTCAGTCTTTCTTTTCTTTCCAGGAAGAGCTCCAGCACTGAACTTAATAGGCCACGAATGATGATCGCTTACTAGGCCTCTCGTAAACTCGTGGGGAATTGACTGCTAAGAAACTATTTAAAAGAGTAACTTCCCTTGTTCTCAACAGGGAATCTTTAGTAGTGTGCCAGCCAGGCGTTTTCAAAGTTAAATTTCGCAGGTTTGCGTCATTCTCATATTTTTCGCTTAAGGAATCTAACTTTTTAATGGTAAACGAGAAATAAGAGATCGCTACCTATTCCAAAAGTTCTTTTGCATTTTTGTTGTTGTTTAAATTACTTAATGAAAAAAAATCAGCTGAAGTAATATAACTTACCTGGCATAGCTGGCAATCTGAACCGGAAGGGAAATACGCTTCTTTCGTAAACAAAGCTGAAGGTTCGGAGACAGTGCTTGCCATTCGTGCTACGAATTCGGTGTTCTCGGGTTAATGAGCGTTGCAGATATTTAGGATCCATTATGGTCGTGCATTCACACTCCTTTCCTTTTACAACGGATTTTCAAAACGCGTAGATCTACAGTACGTAGATCTGGCGGACATTTAGGTTCGACAGTGATCAACATTTGTCACATCAAGTCGATTTTTACCGGTCAGGACCGGCGTGTCAGCACTTGTTGACATGTCTGGTAAGGGTTGCTCCATCCTTGGAGGGAATTTTTGATGAGTCTCACACCCTTGCCTAACTAAAAGTCATGGCTTTCTCTAACAACACCACCGATTTAGTCGAAATATCGATATAGTCCATGACCTGTCTATGACTAAATGAACTGTATCATTATCGTTGCGGCGCTGTCCTTCGAGATAGCCAAAGTCATGCCCACTAATACAATCCTAATCCTAAGGCTAAATGGCTAGCCTGATGCCATTATAATTACTTAGGACGCCGTTATTCGTACAATTGTTTGAAAAACTATAACTGGTTATTCGTACAAAATACTACAATTGTTTGAATAACTATAACTGGTTATTCATACAATTGTTTGAATAACTGTAACTGGTTATTCGTACATTTGTTTGATTAACTATAACTGGTTAATGAAGGGAGAGGGTTATTCGTACAATGGTCTTCTCTAATGACAGCACTGATTCCATGACTTGTCTACGACTAAATGAACTGTATCATCAGTGCTGTCGTTAGAGCTAGATAGCCCGTACAATTGTTTGAATAACCATAACTGGTTATTCGCACAATTGTTTGAATAACTGTAACTGGCTAGTCGTACATTTGTTTGATTAACTATAACTGGTTATTCGTACATTTGTTTGAATAACTAAAGGTATGAAGATGCCAACAGCACCTGGCATTTTGATATGCAAGTTTAAATAGTTCCTATAAAATCAGAATGGAATGGAGTGGCCTGGCCTTGGTCTACCTTTCGAAATCCCGGGCAAAAATATCATCGAATTTCCAGGTTCGTCAAATTGCGCTGTTTAGAGAAAATAGTTGTGCGAATAAACAGCAATGGTTATTCGTACAATTGTGCAGCATTTGTACGTACAATATTGTTCGGATAACTAGTGTGAGTTATTAGTAATTAGTACAACTGTGCGGATAACCACTCCGAATTACTTAACCTCTTAATAGTCTTAAATGCATTGCATTTCTTTCAGTCCCTTGCGGGGCCTATAGCCTATGTCATATTTGGCTATCTCCTGGGACAGGACCGCTCTTGCATTGGTGCAGTTCATTTAGTCACTGGTTTAGCCACAAAATCGGTCCTATTGTAGCCTATTCCATGATTATCCCGATCATTTTTTGTCGTCTAATGCTCTTTAATGGCAATATCCTTGAAGCTTCTGTCGAGCGAAGTCTCATGCCTAAATATTCGTAGAAACAGAGGCATCGGGTATGAATCCCATTCGGCATTCCTCCCCACTCTCCTCTTTTCCCACCCACACGTACAGTAGTATAATAGAGGATCAAGTCAAGATCACCTTTTTCTGGAGAGGGTTATCTAATGCCTCCTGAAAAACCAAAATAATATCCTCTACTTTGCACTTTCCAGAGGACAACAAATTTATCGTTACTTTGCACTGCACTGCGAAGATAATTGGTTGCCAGATTGACGGAAGCGTTGAAGGTCAAGTGAAAGCCCCAGATTGCCAAACAGGTGCACGTTTTTTTAGGTAAGGGGAGGAGGTCTTCATTTAAAAAAAAACTACGGTGTTGTTATCCCATTTTTCTACTCAAATTTTGAAATCTAAACGACATGAAATAAGTTCAGATTTCAGAATCAAACCCTTCTTTCACCTGTTGTTAAAGAAATGGATATGTTTTTACACTGCAGAGGTGAAGTTCCGAGATTACGAAGATAATAACGATGATGAAGATAGGAATGAAGCTCTTGCCTTAATGATCATGAGATTTATTAAACATCGATAGGTATTGTTGGTATTATTGGTTTCCATTACAAGAAAACAATGACTATACTGCTGACTTAATTGAAACTGTCTTTGGCCGGGGATCCGGCCAAGGCTCTGACTGGCGAGGTGATTCTAGGAGAAACAATGAAACGATTCTACATCTCTGAGGGGTGGCGCGGTTCTCTCTCCAGTCCAAAAGCTGGCCAGGCTCAAACTACTTAAAGACCAAAGACGGGCACCCAACCAACCAATCATAGCGTGTTATGGTACACTCGTCAATCAGATCCAGTGCCAAACATAGCACAACAATACATTTCAATTTTACTGACTAGTCAGTAGATCAGCGCACGCACATCTGGCAATATTTTTACACCAACAACCACGCCAAATGGCCACAGAAAGAGAAGACTCCAGACTTTCTGACGCCGATGAACTACAAGGCTGGACACGAGTGACGAAGCTTGCAAGTTACGTCAACGGTCAACACTACCTTCGATGAGAAAGCGGAGGGAGGGGNGGGGAGAGAATGAGCTAACTTTGCCCGCTCACAATCGCCCTTTCTTGAAATGGAAGTTTACATTACGTTACATGACCCGTGCAGGAACCTGCAAGCCCACCTCACATTAAAAAAAAAAAAAAATTATACAAAGGTCGGGTATTGTGACAGCACATAATGACATCATCAATAAATTAGGAAGAGAGATGATTTAAGTTATGGGAGACATTAAAGAAATCGAATTGATTGACATAACATATTGGAGATTTTTACAAAAGACATGTTCAAAGTTATAGCTTTGCTTTGGAAGATTTATCCTTTTCATTATTTTGACTCCGTTTTTTTTTTTTGCTTTGCTAGCGTCCTGGCTGCACTTTTAATTCCGTATGATGGAAACTGTTGAGGAATAAAATAAAATTTACAAATTCAGCTATTTACTAGTTCAGTAGTGAAATGAGGGATTGCCAACAATCACGGAAAAAGGAAGCAGCTGGACAAGTCTATGCACTCTATGCAAAGCTACCGACGGCAAAACAAAACAAAAAAAAAAGAAATAAAAGTATATTGTCAGTATTTAGGCCTAATTAGTGTATTACAAGCCCGTAAACACTCATGAAGTTCTAAGGTAAGTCTAAACGGCCTTTTACATCATATTTTGCTTAAATTTGCATCGTTTGGCATACTTTAGACTTCCCTATTATGTGGATCTAGATAACATGTAAAATTTAAAGGATTTTTCAAGGGGAGCTAAACAGTGTTTCAAGGGCTTTTTTTTTCTATTTACTTCGAGAAGATCAATCTGGCAAGGCTGAAAACAGAATTACATCGGTTGTATAAAAAGGCGAGTTCGACCCACAGTTCAATTAATCTTTCAAAATCCGACCACTATGTTAAAGTTAATAGTATTGTCAAAAAGTAGCACCTAAATAGCACAATATCTGCTATGAGCCAAAATTTATACATTCAGAGGATGAAAAGAACTTGAGATAATATTCAATGTTATTTTTTTTTGTATTATCTTTGCCTCTCAATTTTGACCCTTACTGGCCTTTATGCTTCTTTTGCGGTGTTCCGATAACATAATATACATTTTATGCCAATGAAAATGAAATACATTCGTTCTATTGTCGTCAAACTTGTTTTCATTAACTTAACCGCTTTCACGTTGAAATTCAGAAGCAACACGTATAAAAATAACACTAGATCTACTTCATATGAACGTTCTGTTTGTTTATAAGTTGATTAACAATTGATAGAGAATTTACCGGGAGGTTTTTCTTCCTGAAGCCGAGAACTTTTTGAAATAACTTCAGTGATTTCCCTTGATATGGTTGGCGATGGCGGCACCCATGTCGCTTTCAAAGTTTTTGCTGTTTGTTGTCATGTTTACAGTCACAGCTCAGGCAAACTTTTTCCTTTCTTGTGAAAAACCGCAGTGTAAGTTCATTACTGATAATATATCTGTGCTTCATCGGTGGAAGGAGAAAGAGAGGTTGGGCATGAGAGCGTCGTCGGCATGACGTCTCTCATTGTTTACTTTAGACCGTCTTACCTGAGTCAGTGAGTGATTCATGGAATTTAGACTAGATCTAGATCTAGACTAGTTAAGATCTAGACTAGTCTAGATAGACTAGACGTTCTTTACAGTTCGTCATTGACTGCAGCTACAGTAGGATAGAAATTTTAAATGAGGTTCACATCCACTCCAGTGATCCTGTCTTCACAGACATTCATCACAGGATTAGGATTGTGGACTCCCTAGCCCTACCTAGCCTAAAGTCCTAGAAACAAACACTGACAGATGCACTTCAAATTGGTTTTACGGCTTTCTCTAACAACAGCACCGATTTGGTCGAAATATCGATCCAGTCCATGACCTTTCTATGACTAAATGAACTGTATCTATCATTATCATTGCGGTGCTTCGAAATAGCCGGTTTCTACTTTTTACAGAGTACTGCATTTCAATCTTCATTTGTCTAGACACTGTCTAGGATTGTATCCTAGAAGGACTGGTTTCCGAACACTAATGTAAAAAGGCCCAAAAACATGTATTTCTGAGTAGAATTCATTGAAATTGCACTTACCTGATGGAAGAGGGACCATTTTCCTGAACTACTGATAGTTTCATTGCATCTTTTGTTTTCAAAAGTTTGCCTCTTTAGCCAGTTTAGGCACTTTAGCAACATCATTTTAGTGTTTAATCCCCGGGAAGTCAAGATCTTCATTGCTGAAGTCTGTCTGGGGAACTGGTTTCCAAACAGCAGTATGTCGCTGGTTACTTTTAGTAACGAAATTTTCTGAAACCTATTCTTAGAAATGACAGTTTTGAGAAACTATTCCAGCAGATTATACATTCATCATGAAGAACATTTTAAACATATATGGTATACACATAAGATCTAATTCAGTGTAAAGCTAGAAACAAAAAAATATCTATAAAGGCTTTTTCAGCTAGACATAACCTGGACCATAGAAAAAAGATATTTTTTGTTACTTTTTCTTGAACAAAGCGCTCATGTTTGTCCAAAAACAGTCTCATGTTATGTGATACTAATAGCACCATGAAATAAAAACATGGTTTTCAAAATATCTTTGGAGACCAGTGCCAGTTGGGAACAAATTCTCAAAGGATATATACAAGTTATAAGTGAGCATGAGTATTGGTTAGGGGTGTGAGTCTCATCATTCAGAATTTCTTTTGACAAAAGTCTACCATGATCATGCTGAAGTCATGTAAGGATGCTAAAAATAAAACATCTAGAAATATGCATACACATTTTTATTTTGCTTAAACACAATTTTTAAACAACTACACGTTGCCATACAGGGCTCACAGAATTGTCTGCTTTCAGAAAGCTGAGGCTTTCATCAAATCAATGAATCTACAGCAAATAGTGTGAATATTATATAATATGTACTCATCATTGATGTGATCATAATGGTGAGTTAGATAGAGCTGTGTTTGCTAGTCAGTTCAAACAACAATATGTCTCTTTTCTTATCCACTTACTATTTTAGTCTCCATATTGTTTGTCTGGCCTGGGCATTACTTTTGTTTCTTGTTTTCCAAAATGTTCTCATGTACAAATGATAGTGTGCTATGCAGTTTTAGAGTGTCATTGTGTATGCCAAAGCACAATGAATAAATCCAGTGCGAACTCTGAAGGCATCACACTGTCTAAGCGTTGTCTATAATATACTGGTGAGATTCCCTAAGCGGGAATTCGAAATGCACAGCACACTCCTAACTCGAGAAAATTTTCGTCAGATTGTCAGAAGCTGCTATGGAACTTTTGGCATAGTATTCCAGCACTGAATGTCTGAGCAAGGCACACAAGAACTAGACAAGTGAGGCAATTTTAATAATGTCTCTTATAGTGAGTTTTACGTATGTATCTAGCTAAACTCCCCCTCCTATGAAAATAAAATAAAGATATTGGAAACTTATATTAACTTTTTTCTGCACTTTTCTTTGAGCATTAATTGCACCTTTCAATGTTTTAATCACAGGTAAACAGATAACGCTAAATGCCACAGAACCAAAGGAATTTTTTGTAAAAGCCCTGGATAACGGGGAGAAAAAGTTATGTGTCTTTTGCTACCCTGGGCAAGAGAAGGCATGGCACAAATTATGGATCAATCCAAAGGTAAGGGGAAGCAAAAGTAAGAAGGTGAGATGAAAGCAGTCTGGCATCCATCTGAGACTGACATGAAGTGCTATACTCAGCATCAATCTCAAACCTGTGTTCCATGATGAAGTTATGTAGGTCCGTCTGTTTCGTGTCAGCTTGCTTAAGTAAAATCCAAATTACACTCTTAAATTTGTCACTTTGAGTTTGAGTTTGACTGTCACCATTATTGATTTTGCTGTGTATGACCAGTTATACAGATCGTGAGGTTATGGTGAAAGGTCATGCTAAGTTTAATATACTAAACTGTGCTCTTAACAACCAAACATTTTGCTAAACTAGACATTCATCATGACTCTGACACAGTCTGAAAACCTGAAGAGCTGCAGAGGAGAGGTTTGAGCCTAATGTGAGGCAATGTTTTGTTGTTGTTGCATGTCGTTTATGACAAATAATTTACTCATTCTAAATACACTTCGTCTGCTGATATATTCTCATTCTAATCAACAAGTCAGTGTGAGGAAAGAAAACAAAACTCTTGCTGGTGTTTAGATCTGACTAACCAGAAATTTGTTTCAGCTGGATCAGAGGCATTTTGCACTGTCCTATTGTAGTAACTTCAGCGGGTCTAGATTTGGCAATGTTCCACTCTAGTTCGTGTTGATTTGAATAATAAGTCCAGTCAAGTTCTTGTTTGCTTGATGCCGAGCTTGGTGAAGCATTTGATGTCAAACTTGGTTTGACACTCAGCATATGCTGTCAGATATGTAGGGACAGGATATTCATGCTTTTTGTACATTTGTCACCCATCATCCCTCTTGCCTTTCAAGAAACAGCCCACGACTAATCATTACTTATATGGAAAGAGACCACACAAATGATTTGAGATGTTTATGTGGGTCTGATATATAATGTGTGGGCATACTGTCTTGAGCACGTGTTTATGAATAATGGGATTTACTTCTCATTTTTTACTGCACCTAATTTTGAATTTGTGAAGTTTTGAGATTTGTAAGTAAAAGCCTGATATAGGAACAGAGATTAAGACCAAACTATAACAAGATGTGTTGTGAGTTTTTGAGAAGGTACTATTCAAGATTATGAGCTCTACTCTTATATTTAGATTGGAAGATTCAATGGTTTTTTTTTCCCTTTCCTTTAGGAAAAATGTGCATCCTTCATTTATCTGAGATTTCTGTAATATCCATGCTTTTCTTCTTCCACCAGGTAACAATCAGACTTCCGGACAACGAGACACATGTGGACGTCTATCATGGCCGCAATGTGACGGATGTTGTTGCTGCATCACGGTCAAGCAGTTACCTCAGCTGGCCAGCCTTTAGTACTTTTTTGAAAGGAGAGCACTCATTTGAACCCTTCAACTCTTCTTGTATAGGCATTGCTTCAGAACAAAACTATACTGTTTATTTCAGTATCAAAAGTAAGTTTTCCCTGTGAGTATTGAAATGTATAGTCCGCTATGGTATTTGTATCTTTGAAATGTTTAGTGGAAGAGCGGAGGCTTACTTCATCTGTCTAATTTGAATGTATTTAATTTGCTCGCTTAATTTTTTGCTGATAACTGATGACTGTGTAGTTGAGATGTTTTCTTTGAAACAAAGGTTTAATGGCAGAAAGTATAGTATATATTAAATTTTGGGTTGCAGATGGGATCTTGCCATTGCATTTTTTTCTGTCTAGAAATTCACTTTTTCAGATGAAATACTATATATGTAAATCTTAAGTGAGTCTGGCATCTCTGTATGTGCTGAAGCCTGAGAGCCTGATCTAATTCAGGGCCTCTCCATTAGACATGTTTTACACACAGTCGACTCCGCTTAATCGCCCTTCCTCAAGATCATGAAAACAGTGGGCGATTAAGTGGAGAAGGTAATTTCGGTCATATTTTTGGTAATGGGGTTAAATTTCTTAGATGTCGTGGTTTGATGTTGTGCATTGACGCCCTCTCCTCGCCAGACTCAGGGTAGACTTGAGTTTGATGGTGTTGTAGCGCACAAAATGTTTGATCTCCGCAGACTCTCTCATTGGCCACCTGGCAGTAGCCCAGCACACAATAAGGAGTAGGATGGCACGGTCGGAATCGACCGTTCATCCACATGACACGTTCTCTGATTAACTGAAATCCACCAGACAGGTGCAATACGATGTTTACATCCTCTGCCTCGCTGAGACGGAAGGCGTGTGGGGAGGAGACTATATAGCTTTCGGTGCATTAGCGTTATCGGATCGGCGACAGCGGTGATGCGTAGCGTGGGACGAAGGGGGACAAGGGGAGGGGGAGGTGGGGAGCCAAGGCTTATGACACCTATTTCGGCGTAGCAGCTGTCTCTCAGTCACCTGGTCTGCCATCCATCGCACAGTTAAACTGTCTGTGTACATATTTGTTTGTCAACTGTAATCTTTCAATCGCTGATCTTTGAATTCACGGGAGCTGAAGAATGGTCGATTGTCAGGAGTGAGAGGTGATTGTCCAGTGACTTTTATATAGAAAAAAATTCGGTTCCCTGGGAAATGAGGTGATTAAGCAGGAAAGACGATTAAGCGAAGTCGACTGTATTTGGACATATGAGAATAGCTGTTTATAACCATGTAGGTCAGCCTACAATTTGTCATTTATCAAACTGAATGTGAGATGCCAGCCAGCTATTAAAGACACTAATATTAGGATATGTTCAAGCTATCATGAAAAATTAGTTCAATCTCAAGAAATTAGAGTTGCTTACTTTCAGTAGCTCTCTCTTTTGTGCTTAATGTGGGAATTTATTGGTGATGTCACAATATATTCTTTATCCACTCAGATCCTGAGATTTGGTTTGTGGCATACACAGCTGTAGGCCTCTTTGTTTTCTTTTTTGCCCCATCATGGAGTCAGTAAGTCAGTTTGTGTCTTTCTCAACAATTTATAAATCAAACTGAGATTAAATTAGGCTTAGACATTTACTTGTAAATAAAACTGCATAGATATGTGTCAGGACATCATACTTCATAATTCAGCTTTTGAAGTACAGGATATTTAATTGATTGTATAGGGATGTTCAGTTGATAAGATTTTATATTTTAATGACAAATACTGGTGGAACATGTACTGAGATTTTATTTTGTTGTCTCTGTGCACTAACTCTGAATCTACATTAATTTCAAGATTTGGTATGTGGCATGATTTCATATAATTTTACACATGTGTCTCATGTTAAAACATTATGGTTGTGTGCCAAATAGTTGTGTGGCTACACAGACCGAGAATTTGGTGCACATATAGTCATGCTGTGAAAAATGAAAGTTTTTATGCTCTTCTGTCAAATATGAAAATTGCTACTAACAGCTTGTTGCACCAAGTGATAATTTAATGCCAGCAGTACGTCAAAGTCCCAACTGGTCTTATGATGCTTTTAATAAAGTAGAACACAGTAAATAGACTTTCTGCCCCTGATATGTTTGTTTTTTTTTAACTTTTATTAGGAATACATTTCTTCAGTACAGCACAGGTGTGTCTGTGGGAATTCTAGGCTCTGTTATCATCGTTGTGTTCATCTTGAGCAAATTTTTACCTCAGGTTAGTATTCTGTGACATAATTGTCACCCAGAAATCATCATGTTATAAGTTTGATTGAAATGTTACATGTATTTTCTAGGATTTATTTAAAATCTGGAACAGCTCAAATCGCTAATATTGAATTTTTAGCTATCATAGGCATTCATCTAAAGAACTGCGGAGGACTTGCATTCACAAACTTTTTCCCATCTAATAATGACTTACCTTTCAGGACTTCCACAAGAAATGAATTCTTTAAAACATCTCAGTGCTTCAAATCCAGTGTGAAAACATGCTCTTTTAACAACCATTTTGCATTTTAGCAGCACTCAAACTCAAAACAACAATAGCAAAAAACATTTGAATTGTCAGGTATAATACTACTTGTTTGCAAGTAAACTGCATCTAGTTAGTATGATTGCAAGTAATGCAGAAAGGTGTTTCAGTTAAATTTATGTGAGAGGCTTGAAAGACTACCTTGTTATAAATCATGGTTGTTTGACTAATAATTTGTTAAAATTTTTCCACAGAAACTGAAAACTGTGGGCTATGTCATTGCTGCGACCAGTACCTCTGTTCTCATGTACTTATTCCGATGGGTCAGCACTCAGTTCAATGATATTCTGATCAACTATTGGCAGGTAAATTCTTGCATTTTTTTTTGTTTTTGTATTATTATGTGTCTATTTGATTCTAACCCAAGCTTATGGCGGATTTGCTTCCATTTTATAGTCATATTAATTTTAGCAAATGCCTTCAGAAAATTTCTCATTACATGATTTAGTTGCTAAATGATAGCATTTGAATGCCATGTTCTTTATAGCCAAAATGGTACAGTCATATTTAAGTGCTTGCTGTGGGCTTCAATGAAGATTTTTTACATTTTTTTTAAACTCCATCTTGCTTAACTTCCAAGCAGGGTTGGGCACGTTCACAAAAAATAGGGAACTGTGTTCCGTTCTCCGTTCAGTGCCAAAATATGGAACTGCGTTACGTTCCCCGTTCAGCAGAGACTTTCAAATTCCATTCCGTTCACCCGTTCCACATCTGAGGAACTTAGTTCCGATCTCCGTTCCGTTCCGTTTACTTATCCTGTCGAAAATAGCACGTGTTTCCGACTGCCGATTTCACAAAGGGAAACAAGGATTTTGATGTTTAATGAATGTTACTATGTGTGAGTGTTTCCACGGAGAAGTTCAGTTTCAGAGGCGCAAGATTATGTCGCGTATGTAACTGTTATTTGGTGATGAAGAAAATTTGGACCAAAAAAAACCCAACTATCCAGATTTACTAGCATGGCCACAGAAGTTAATATTAACTGCCATCTGCCAATAATAACTGAATAAGTGCGGTGTGCTCCACAAAAACAGAAAATTTGGAGCCCCTCCTCCTTCCAGAATTCACTGCAAGTGAGAGAATCTGGAGAAATTACATGTGGACATACAAGCTTACGATTTCTTATAAATTTGAGAATTTATATACGATTGCACGAAACCCGCCCCCAAAAAATCGAGATCGTGATGTATTTGAGATCATAAAGCAGGCATGAGTCACAATAAATTTGGCATTTCTTGTTCTTAAAGTCGATGTATTCTGTTGCTTGGTTCTGGTTGGTTCTAGACAGGTATGTTTTAAAGGATCCTAGACAAGCAACGCTGCAATTACAATTGCCGACGTCATGTATATGAAAAGCAGTGGGCCGTCTACCTAACCCACTACCGCCCTCTGCTTTCTTCATGTGTACTAGACTATAATTATCCCACCCCTAGTTCTCATCTGCCCATCTACGTTACCCAATGAACCTTTTTTTCGCTTTCCAAAATTAAAATTATTTAGGCTTTCAAGTTGGTGTTCAGCTGTCAGTCACCACCCACGATAGTAGACCTCTCAATGGGCGTAAGCGTTGTTTGGTTAGAAACAGACTTGAGGCGGTCAAGCCTCGTGACGCAGTCCTGGATACCAAGTGTCATCACGTCTTTATCAGTAAGGGACACGCTTCACTTGTGATTAAAAGTGATAAGCCAGTCCTTATTGTGTAATGTGGACGGCAACAGCAGCTTCGTCTCGACGGTCTTATTTACCTGACGCCATAAACGGGCAGGAGTGACAAACTAATCTTGCCGATTCGAAGGATGACTGTTATGAGATTGAACGAAGCTGGTGATCCTAGTGCAGCGAGTGCGGTAAATGCCAACAAAATGAGGGAAAAAAAACAAACCCTGGTCGCTGATGTGTGAACGGAATTTGAACGGACTTAAAAATGAACTTAGTTCCGATCCGTTCGAGAAAAATCACGAACTCCGTTCATGATCGCGTTCACAATAAAACAACGAAACTCCGTTCGCTCCTTTCACGAAACTGGAACTAAGTTCGGGAACTTAGTTCACATGAACGGAGTTCCACCCAACCCTGCTTCCAAGTACCACCCTTTCCCCAAGCTATAACTCTTAGCTTTCATGCTTATCTGGCAGTTGTTTTTTTTTTTTGGTGGGGTCTGTTTGTTAAATATTGCAAATACGGGCAAAGTGTAATTTGCTGAATTTATGAAATAGTAATCTAAATCAGTTATTGAATCCTTGAAAATCATTTAAGGATGTCTGCCACCCTCCAACATCATGCGGCATCACTGATCTAGAAAATAGGGTCTTATGGTTGCAGGAACGGAACTGTAAAGGCCTCTGAGCCATTTATTGAAAATTTCTCCTCGAACCTCAGGAACATTCCGAGATGGCCAAGGCTAGACTGCAGGTCTGGTGCCACCATTGTGCTCAAATTATATACTGTTTACAGTGGGGGTCCTTCATTTAGATTTTTCACAATTTTAAATCAGATGAAAAGAGGTTAAAAATTTGGCCTTCTTTTGCAGATCACAGGTCTGCAGAAGTGAAATCCACTGATGCCATTGGGAAACACTTCCTGCAACAATTATTTTTTTACAAATTCAAGACTGAATTTCACCATTTTTGCGATGTGGTTTTATGTTATATGATTATTTCTACACGATTTATACTCTGCTACTATTGACTCTGATAGTCCAATTTTTTTTTTACCAATTAATCTTATTGTTTCTAGTGTGAAAGTGTAAATAAGTAAATTTGAACTTCTGCTTTGAGATCATTAAATAAAAGTCTGTGAAAAGTCTTGAAAAACTGGTCATTTAAAAAAAAAAATGAAAATCTCTGACTATATATAAAAAAAACAACAACACCAAAACTATTCTCATGCTTTATGTCTGAATTCATGAGTTACTGTACTTCTTCTTGGAGTATAGCATTGTAGGACTTTCCTGTCTCTTTCAGCTAGTGCTTGGGTACATCACAGTGGCTGGCTTGCTGAGTTTTGCCATTGTATATCGCTACGGCCCCATTTCAAACCCTCGAACCCTCAATCTAGTCAAATGGTTCCTGCAAGGTGGTGCGCTTGTGGTAGTCTATCATGGAACACAGATCTCAGAGATGTCCATTGCAATTATTGCAATGGCACTGGCACTTTACCATTTCCCAGTTGGCATGTTCAGCTGGCTGAAGAAAGTCTGGTATGTGACATTTTCCATCATTGCTTTCCTTCTTTCTCCCTCTTTCTGGTTTTTTTTCTTTACACTGTCTATCCTCCCTCAGATAGCAGCAGTGTAATACAGTGTTGTAAATCTTCCAATATTTTCTGCTTTTTTGCGACTTCAGCTCTCTACTAGTAATGGTATTAGTGGTGGTTTTTTTTTCCCTTCCCGCAATAACTGACAAACTTTCAAGACAGTCTCTGCAATTTTCTACTGTTTTTCATCCCTGGTTGAAAATTTTAATGATTAACTTTTTGTTGCTGGTAGTTCATTTTTGTGTGTCAGAAAGGTTGAATATCAAGCCAAATCATAAATAACAATCCTCATATAGACTGGAAGTTTGTTACCTCAAGCCAG
>JAWQUT010000009.1:2366633-2401157 GCA_033807755.1 Ellobium chinense | reverse complement strand
CCAACGAAAGAAAAATGGCTGTTTTATCCAGGTTTTGAAAGTCCTGTCAGACTTCTTGTATGTTAATCACAAACTCACTCTGTCTTATATGAAATGTAAGTTCTAATGCAATTTCATCAAGAGGATTCTTCATTCATTCATCTGTTACTTGCCATCACCATTCATCCTCAAACTCTCTCTGATCTACAGAACCCACAGCTGTGCCATTTCATGAAAAAAATACATTAATATAGATATTTTCTGCAGACTTAAAGAAATGGGGGTAACTGTCACTATAATGACAAATATGAACTCACCATCATGTTAATGAGGCAATTGAAACATAAAGATAAGGATAAGGATAACTTTATTTGTCCACGAAGGGAAATTTGTCTTGTTACAGTGTGCTTACAAAACATAAATATCTGTGCAAACACACATACTCCCTCGCTATCACACATACACATGCACATACTTCCACACACACACCCACAAAGAACCACAAGCACACACATATGTAATAATACACGCACGCACGCATACACACACACAAAGACTCCTACTCTGTTACAATCACTGCTCTCATGACGAGTGAGAAGACAGTGTATGCACCTTAGTCAAACATGTAGTTAGTGTCACTGGATAAAGAGTTTGACACAGATAGGCCCAGTATTCTGTAAACCAGGTACTCACACTGAAAGAAGTAGACTAGTAGTGTTTGCATATGTATAGTCCTTATATCGATGAAGAAAAAGCAGATTTTAAAAGATCAAATGAAAGAACACAGAGGACCAGGGACCGGGGAGGGGTGAATTTCATTGACTGACTGGGTATTATTGTAATATTGAATATTTGTTATTCATTCTTGATTTCTCTCCTTGAGTGAGGTCATAAAATTAATAAGCTGTGCAGTGTAAAATAAATATAATTAGTGAAATAAGAATTCCAGATGCTGCAGTATATGCTGCATGTATGCTCTTGTTTTCGTTAGGTATCGTTACTTTCCTCCAAGAGTGAGACTGCTGACTGAAGAAGAATTTTACAGAGAAGGGGAAGTTGAAACTAAGAAAGCCCTGGAAGAGCTTAGGAAATACTGCACAAGTCCTGATTGCAATGCTTGGAGAACTATAAGTAGGCTTAGCTCTCCAAATAGGTAAGAGTCTGAAAAAGGATAACATAGATAGGATAAAGATTGAGTGGATTGATGGATAAATGGGTTTTTATATGGACGTTTGACTCAGATGAGAAGACAAGTGTGAGTGTTAGAAAAAAAGGAGGTGAGAGAGTGAATAGTTTAGTGAATAAATTAATGTTGAGCTTGATGTGAGGGTGAAAAATGAAAACTATAAGCATGAGAAATAGAAGAATTTCATTCAGGGCAGGAAGAAAGGAAAAGAAAAGGCCAAGAAAAAAAACAAACCCACTGTACTAACAATAACAACCGTGAATTGTACCTAACATAACTCAGTGTCACACTGAATAGCTCAACAGTTATCAACATTCCTTATTTTTCAGTCAGTATTGCTTACAGAATCCCACCAATATTCCATGGTTTCTTTCAGATTTGCCAGTTTCATTGAAGGAGATTCACATGTATCTGAGATGGAAGTACTGGATCATGATGCAACTGCTGAGAGGCTTCCATTTGTTGATGATGACAGCAGTGAATCAGAGCTCAGCTTCAGGATGACAACCAGATGATATTAGAGGTAGCATTTTCCTGTGATACAAAAGCTTCTTGTGTGTGTTGAAATGACTGACTTAGCTTTACTTAATGTTTTCTAGAGCAAGATTGCCACATTTGGAGAGATGTGTGTGGACTTAAGAAGTTATAAAGATATTAACTCACTCGCGACGTTTCCCGTAAAAAGCGCGGGACGGGCCGTCAGTATCGTCAGACGTTTCCCGTAGAAAACACGAGATTGGCATTATCGCCGTATAGTGGCTATATAAAGGCCTGTAAAAGCACGGGAACTGTCTCAGGCGTATACGGAGCCACTTGTTTCGTTCCACAAAAAATTTGCCGGAAGTCGGTCGATAACTTTTTTAGTTAGAGCAATTTTAGTTAGGTGACTGCTGCGATTCCATCTGAATCTGCAGTAATCGTTAGAATGGCGTCTAGTAACAGACGGAATATTTTTGCTGCATTTGAACCCTCCTCTGACTCAGATCTAGATCTCGACGATGATGTTAGGGATCCAGATTTCATTCCTGTGGCTACACGGTATTCTAATGTTGGATCAGGTGCACAAAAAAAACAAACCAGGACACTGCATTTTCTATAGTAATACACCTTTATTTTCCTATTCGCAAATTTTTTTAAAAATTGAAATCTATACTCTTTTCAAAAAAATCATAAGACACACATTATAAGAGATAGACAATTGTGCTTTGGCATGTGTATTATTATTATGTTGTTATTGGTTGTGTTCAAAAGGCATTGCAATTGGTGAATTATCTTAGATTTTATGGGGTTTTGAAAAAAACCTGAAAACCTTCAGTCTGTGGTGCTTGTACATAGTAAAATCCTTCAGTCTTCAGTGAGTTAAATACATAATTTGTCATTGTTTTTTTCAAAGTTTTAAGCTGATTCTAGCAATAGTGTCTGCATACATGAATGGCGTCAGGAACCTAAAGTTAGATTATTTTATTAGGAACTGGACCGTTTCATATTAAGAAAGAGATTATATTTGATCCAGTTTTTCTTCAAATTTATTGGAGTGCAATGACCAACACAGACGATGTTTCCCTGGAGACACTGATGTGCCAGCAAATATGTTACATTTCCAGTGTCGTGTTTTGTTTAAACCCAAGCAGTGTGTAAGAATGTGATGACTGCATGAGGGTGAGAATGAATGAAGATGAGCATGTAAAGAAACCATGGTTGTATATAAAGCAGTGATTGAGATAAGTTGATACGAAGGAGAGAGAATGGGAAAATCAGTGGTTTTGTACATGAAATTGTTAAATGTTAGTCATGTCAGAGGGAAAGAAGAGATGTGAGAATGAACAAAATGCTTTTAGAAAATCCCCTCAGCCCTGTGAAATGAAAATCTTTTATATATCTCTTGTTTTGATTTTTTGTAATTAAAAAATTTTGTAAAAAATGATAACATTGATGTCATGACTTGCATGTGATTTAGTTACGAGGTCTGGGTGTGATAGTTTTTCTGCATCTGCTTGGCAATTATACATTCACAGTCAACCACAATGAAAGAAACAAGATCTCTAAAAGACGACTGTCTATCAACATTAACTTTTAATTTTTTCCTTCTATTCTGTGTTTCATCTTGAAATATTTTGATCAACTCATTACATGTTATTAAAAAATCAATGTCACACAATTATAATACGAATCATTAACTTAAATTAACACTCATTTGAATAGCATCAGCATAAGTTTATACATCAATACAATTTCCAAGATATCCAATACACAGGGACCATACACGGCAATGTCAAACCTAGTCTGTAGTAGTTGTGTAGTAAAGACACAATACATGTCAGAACAACCTGTCCAACACAAAAAATCAAAAGCAGTTGAAACAGACCCAGGGATAGAACCAGCTGATATAAAAAGTCAAGTCTTTTAAGAATGGTGGGGTTTATACAGCTAAGTAACACTAGCTTCTATATTTATCTCAAAACATAACTTTGGCGAAGTGGTGAACTGTCACAGCTTTACTGAGTATGACAGAGCACTTTGCAATGGGAAAGACAAAATATCAGAATGATTCTATTCCTGGGAGGCGGTAAGCCAATTTTGACACCTAGTACAGATGCAGCAGTGCTATTACAGATGCAGTAGTGCTATAACTGTAATCAAGATAAAGTAAATGCAAGACCATAATGATTCTGTAATGATCCTGTTTATAATACCTTTTAAACACAAAACATGACTAACCCATACATATAAACGAACAATGATTGATTTTCTAAAAACCATTAAAATAACATTCTTGTTGCAAGTCATGGTGTCAGCCTCTTGCACCCACACAGATCAAAGCAAAATGATAAATTGTAGAATGAAGTTCAAAAAACAAAAAAAAAGATGCTAGCATCACAAAATATGCATTTCAAGTTCATGGTATCTTAGCAAATCATTTTAGTTGACGGTGAATTTACTACAATAGGGCCTCACAAACGGGCCTTTAAACAGGATGACGGTGAATTTATTACAGTACGACCTCACAAACGGGCCTTATACAGGATCAGTCCATAATGTAGAGATTGTGAGATGTTTCAAGTCCTTCAATAAAATCTGATGAGCAATCAGCGATGCCACTCTTCAGAGAATTCTCTAAAATCAGTGAATATTTTTTTTTAAAGAGACTATCTAACACTGTTAAACAAATAATAAACTAAACATTATTCAGTCTTTATCTCTTTCTTGTTTTTTCATAATTAATTGCCTTAGACATCCTCTCTCTGTGAAAATAAAATTTTATATTTATGCATATATTATTATGAGGACAGACATTTCCACTAATTTGCATAATCTACATGATCCAGCAGAAAGTTAGTTAAGAAACTTTCATGAAAAGTGAGTGGCATCCCGATTCCTGTGTAAAATAAGGTGCATTACAATGAGAGCGCACCAGTTTCGAGTACATGAAATAAAAGCTGTGAGCTCTCACTGTACACATGTGCACAAGAAATGCAGTCAGTGAGTTCTGTTTAAAAGAAAAATTACTTGGGATGCCATTCATCAGAAAATTCTCTGAAATCAGAGAATATCATCATCTTTCAGAGAATGCCAATTTGACTTCAATTTGACATAAATCTTGCACAGAAACACTGAAATCTAAAATGATATTGTTTTTTTGGTTTACTTATTTATGCCCATGTATATTTACTTCTTAAGAATGATCTTTGTATCATGGAAATTGCTAATTACAAATTATTAAACACACTGTGAAACTGTAGAAGTTCAGAGAATTTTATGAAAAGTGAGTGGCATGTCTGATTATATGGAATCAGACATGATGGCTTGAACTTTGGGGAGGTATTTACCAAAAAGCTGGTAACAACAGATCTCTTCGGTAACAACTGAAAACACTGTGAAGCTTCATTAACACAACCATGGCTTAATACAATCCTCTCCCTAGCACAACCCCATTCAGATAGACTGTCTCTTTTATGATGCATGAGGAGAACACACTCTTCAGGTCACACACTCTTAAGAGCATGGCCTGAAGGATGGTTGTGTGGTCAAAACAAAAATGCTGTTCATATGAATAAAACTGCAAAAATCATGCATGATTATGTTGTATGAAATGTATGACAGTCGCAGAAAAGCTAGATTGAGTTTTAAGAAACCTTCTTATTCCTAAATGTCTACATGATATCAGTATTTAATTTTGTTATTTTCAATTACAATTCAGAGATGACATCTTCATCACGTGCAACAACTACTTTCTCTCTTCATACTTGTCCATTCTTCCTCTCAGTGAAGGTATCGTTTGAGTGATCAGTCGGTCTGCTTAATCACAAATTCTAGATATCTTGCTTACTACATAAAAGTTGCCTCGGAACTGTTACTGCAAGGACTGATGATTATTAAGTTAGTTATCTGAATTACCTGAGTGACATGAGATTACAGGAATGATTGTCTGCATTTACTTCACAAATAAATTTTTATGCAGTCTGTTAATTTTTAAAGCGGAAAGCATCTTGTGCTTGTCATAGAAACCATGGCTTCAGCTGACATCTATTCAGCTTTTGACCATGAATAGGCTTAAAATGATATGTACAGCCTTAGGAAACATTTTTTCCTGTCAGTGTTATAAACTAAAAATAAACAAATGCATTTTTCAGCCTCTTTGGTATACATAATATAGAACCATGTGCGCCTTCATTCTGTCTCATCACTGTGAAGCTCATAATATACTAGGCCTAATCAAGGAATATCTGCCCAGCTTTCAGAGACAGTTGTACGTGATAATGTTAATTACAGTCTCTTATTCTGTCCCATTTGTTAACAATGTTCTCACAGTGATTCTCTGAATATATAAAATTTTTGATCGTACTGTAATTGATTCAGAGATTTGCAGCCGCAGTGTATTTGCAAACCTTATTCACATGAAAAATACTGATGATTGGTTTGATAACGAGATTGGTTAATGAAATGTTTGCATCACAATGATGTACTTGATTAGGCTAGACAGTTTAATGACTAGATCAGGTATCTAGCCAAACCTAATGATGTCCACCACCCCAAGAATAGCTGATGTGCCAGTTTTTTTAAAAAACATATACAGCCTGACACTTGACCACTTTCTTACGTTAGCTTCAGATCTTGGCAAAGTATAAATGACAAAAACAAATTACAGAATTCAGCTTCAGTCTGCATTAAAAGGTCAGTGACAACAAATGAACTATACTCAAAACTCATTTGTAACAAACACCCTGTAGCACTATTCTCATATACTGTACTTCGCAAGTTACATATTTTGACACTTGCATTTGATTTGTTCTGTGGTTGTGGAGTAACATTTAACAAAAGCCGTTTTGAACTTCCATGAATTTCATAGTATGTGTACTTAAAAGTGTACTTTACACAAGATATTTGCTAGTTTTGTAATGAGGCAGCCTAAAAAACACTAAGGCGATCAATATAGGGATATTCTTTGTTCTCTAAACGAATATTCGGGCAACTTCAGTGTCACAAGTTTTATATCTTCCATCTTAGTTGACTTGACAAATAGATATGATGAAAACTTGGATTGAAACAAGGCAAAGCTGTGCTGCAACATTCACTTTAATTTTCAGCTTATGTCATGGGTCTGTACGATCCTGAGATTATTAAAAGAGTTTGTAGTTATCTTATTTCTGAAAATTTTCCCTTGAAGTATTCCTCAATAATGTCACTACTCATCCTTTCAGTTTTAAAATCTTAAATATACTGTATATGTGTACTCTCACAAATGCATGTGCATTTTTGCTGTTTCTATCCATACATGGTGGGGTTTAACAGAACCACAAGCCTGCTTTTAAAGGGGATTTTACGATCATACCTTGAACCATATATTCTAGGACCTGAAGGAAACCATACTTATAAAGAGGATTTTATTATCATCTAGTTTTATGTCCTGGATCTGGTAGACACCAAATATTTCTGGTGTATTATAGGATAAGGGTTCTGTTAGACACCTCGATTAAACCAGGCATAGTTTTGAGTGAGGTACAATAGAGGTTAATGACCTCAATAGTGTTGCCACAAACAGCTTAAGTGTTGTCCAGACAAAAGTGGGATATCTAGCCTGTAAACAAAAACTTCCAACGGGCTGCAATTCATCCATCATGGAAGTTTATGCAAGAAGCACCTCTACAATGTCACTAACCTGTGCACTCTGCGACTAAAAAGATACTGACATGGAAAATAAAAAGGTTTCAGATACTGCTCGATAATGAAAAAATTAACTCATTCCATGCCAATCGACGATATATCGTCGATATACGTTGCCGTGGCTGCGCCAATCGACGATGTATCGTCGATATCAAAGTCTTCTTTTGTTTTGCTACTACAGGTCTGGTTTGAAACTTTTTTGTGCTCATAAGTAACGACAACTCTTCCTAAACTTCCGTTCATGAAATCGCATTAGTTTTGAGTTGTTGGGTGAGATTTTTCTTTATAGTAAGAAATACAGTAGTACTTTTAGAAAATAGTGGCCTGGCAAAAACATGGAAAACATACTGGCACGGAATGAGTTAAAATCCATTATAAAACATGGGGAAATCAATTTTTAAAAATCAATAATTTGAAAACCAAAGATTCTTTACCCTTCCTTTCTCTCCTCTCTACCAGCATCTGCCCATTTTAGTGATTTTGTAGCAATGTTCAGTAGTGATGCATCCCATGCATATTAAACCCTCTATCACTTCAACTTTCCTCAACACTACATGAAAAGTAGATATAAAATTAATATTGCTCATGTAATTTGGGAAAATTTTCCACAATTGACAGATCACCATTATGTTCACTTAAAACCCACGGAGAAGAAACTGTGTAAAACTAAAACCAAACCTGAACAAGATGTAAATATAATGGCAGTTGAAAGAATATGAAGAAGCCAGTTAAAACACACCAAATGAACATAATCAAAACATCACAAAATTTAGAAAATGTACCTTGTAAATTGTATCTGTTATGAAATGATAACTTTGTGACTGTTTTATGTGCAAACACCAAATGCTTGATGACAATGTCCCAAACTTTCTATTAACAAGTAGCCATTGAAATTTCTATTCAGCTGTCTTCAAATGCAATAACAGAGAACTCAATTTACCATACACAACAAAGAAGTAGGCCTAGTTCTCAAAAGTTTATTCCATGTTATGTGTATAGACAACGTTCAGCGGTTCACTGCAAAGTCTTCGTGAGCTAAGAAAGATCATTCACTGCTTACATTTGATAAAGTATGTCATACTGTCATATACTGTATTCCATGTTCATCAATAGATATGTGATATTAAGCAAAGACCTTGGTTTTCCAAAGAAAAGTACTAACGAGGTATAATGGTCTTCGAATGGTTCAATAATTTTGGTAAGTTCTTTTTCCCGACAGGCTGCTAGTGCTGATACTTGACTGCCCCTGAGAGGAAAACTTCATTACACAAACTATATTTACAATGCAACAACACATATTTCAGTAATGTCACTTTTTGTGGCTATCCAGATACAGTTAAGGAAAGAAAGATTTCGAAATGTTCAAAATTAATAAATATTAATATTCAACTCCTTTACGAAGCAAAAGAGATATAAATCTAAACCAGTATTTTAAACTCCATTACAATCCTCAGTTTTGTTCCACACTAGCATCTGTGACATATTACTGATCATGTGTTTCTTTGGTACTGCACTGAATGCCCACAGGCCTTGACATATTGTCAGCCTGGTGGTCAATTTACTTAACTCTCCTTCAGTTCCAATCCCAGCTGGATAAATTCATCACCTAGTAATCCAAAAAAACTCAATCACCTGTTTAAAGAAAAAAAAGTTGACAAAAAAAGAAGCTGCTGTTTTATGTCTAGTCAGATGCGAGCAATTGATCTTTAATGCAAAGCTGAAATTTTGCTTGGAAACATTTATCGTGAAAGGCATTACTTGACAGATGTGAACTGTTTGAAAAGCCATATTCATGTGGATTTGTGTGTCCTTTAAATAACAACAATAATTTAAACGAAAAAGAAAGGAAAAATAGAAAACTGAGGCATTATCTCATGCGCAACACTATCAAAACTCAATATCTGCTTTAGTGGAAATTCACAGTAAACAAAATTCAAAACTAGGTTCAAGCCTGATCTGCACAATTTGCAATGACAACTATTATCAGTATAGGCAGACCTCAAATCAAGATATTGTGAAGATATTGGGTGCCCCCCCCCCCNCCCCCCCCTCCCCAAAATGTGCTAAAAATTATATCCCAGATTCTGTGTTAACTCTATTTGCATTTGAATTAAGTAAACATATATTTGGGCCACCCAGTTTTACAATAAATTACGAAGCAAAAAATTGGTGTCACGATGAAATGAAATCACATTTATATTCATGGAATACTTGGTTGTACATCACAATTCCCAGGTTATGACAAATGTTCAACCTCCACTGATGGCACACTACTATGTGTTCAGAGATATCGAATTAGAAGCATTTCATGAAGAAAATTACTTTCTGTCATACAGATCCTTAGAGAAATTCTGGACAAATGAGTTTCCTGGAACATAACCTTTCTGTCAACAATACAGATTGAACAGTCATAACACAGCAAAGTGGAAAGTACAGTTTGATTTATTTTAGAATTAATATAAGAAGAAAAAAGTTGCATCTGGCTCTCCAATAAGTATTGGGTTCACCAGTACTACTTTCAAAGAAATGGCACATTATTTAAGATCTGCTGTGAAATAGTGGTCTAAAATCATTCATCAATTAGCTACAAAAATGAAATTCTTCCTCTTTCCTTCTCTCACCCACCTCAAACCCAAGAGGCATATTCAGCTCTGCATATCTAGCACCAGCACTTCTATCTACACGAAAAGCATGACGCCTGAGAATGTCAAAAGCTGTGATCTCTCTAGTTTATGACAAAGTAGCAACCAATCACATGCTGCCAGATGACCTGAACTGCGCAGATACTGACTAGTATGTCTTCTATGACAAAATTCTTTTGAAGATGTGTTCTTGCTCTTGTAGTTACTTATGTGTTAGATAACAACAAGGCCACTCTATGCATAAATGAAAACAAAATGAATTTATCCCACTATTTTCAACAGGGGTAATTATAGTACATGTATTTAATAACCTTTCTCTCACCCAAACAGGGCCACTAAATATCCAACTTATTTCAAGGATAAGTGGACACGGCATCTGCCAAATAACATTAGTAACAGTAGTTGGCAATGGGCCTGCATACACCCTAATCATGAAACCAATAATAAAAAGGCTAGTGCCTCGAGTGCAACAAACGCATGACATGAAATTTGGGATCAAAATATTTGGCTTCGGCAATGAAATTATTTTGATGGAGGTAACAGTAGCTGTTCATAAACGCACACAACTTCCCTAACTTATGCAGCAAATCACCAGGTCAATCATGAACCAGATATGAATAATCCAGACATGACATGGATTTGTGTTTGTCACAAGCAATGTTTTAAGCACAAGAAGTTCATATCAAAGGCTCAAAACGTACATCTACACATGGGTTTTTCATTGTGAAAGTCATGAACAATGAAAATGTGTAAAATTTAGAGTTGATGGGAACAAAAAATAAAAACAAACTCAAATTTGAGCTCAGATACTGATAGAATGCCAATCTATAAACTTGGCAAACTAGAACAGCATAAGCCATCAAATGAAAGAGATTTCCATTTCAAGATCTTCCCGACTCTTGACTTCAACTTTTAATGAAGATGTACATCAACCAACACCTGTAAGACTCGCAGAGCAAAGTTGCAATACAGCAAAGTTTCTTATTCCAGCCTACACATCAAATGTTCTATTGGACTAGCTGCAACTTGAGTGAGCTCCCCTGTGTGCCACACAACTAGCTGCGGAATTTGGAGAAAGAGCTGTACGAGCGCTGCATCCACGGTGAGGACCAATCATTGACAGGGATATCTGTATGATACACTTTGGAAGCTGTCTTGTTGTACACAGGTAACATTTCATTCGCTTCATTAGACAGCACCTGGAAGCAAGAATGTGAATTGGAAATTAATAAACTTCAGCTTCACATGATAAAATTTACTTCAAATCGGGTATAGACAGCTCAAAATATGGAAGTTACAGAATTCCATCAATACAGATATTATTAAAACCGGTTGTATTAAATATGAATATAAACCCTTGGCAAAGTCCATCGTAAACAACTGCTTTCATTTTCATCACATAGCAGAATTCCTTCTCAAGTTTTCCTTAAATCATGGCCATCTCAGTGACTATCTGTTTCTTTTATATCGGGCACCCAAATTCAGGCAAATACTGATAAGCCTGAATAAACTCTACCCTCACCTTCAAATAGATGATAGCATCAGTGCCATATCCTTCATAAGAATTCAGCACGATATCCCCCTGGAAATATCGGGCATACAGTCTGGACAAGGGAAGACCATAGCCATAGCCCGCCAAGGGGGCACTGGCAATGTCAGATCGTGCTGGCTGAGGTGCTGTGCTGTACATGTACTGGAAGAGCAAGTCTAGTTTCGAGCGTGGAATGCCACCTCCCTGGTCAGAGATCTGTAAGGAATATAGAAGGGATTTTAATGTAAGAGATCTTAGCAGCATATCTGTTCAGCCAATGATGCAAGGATCTAAGGCTGTGGTGTACTGTGAGTATTTCTCACAAACTGAAGATGTCAAGTTTGTGGGTTTTGATTCACAGGCTGGGCCGGGTGGTTTACTTTGTAGTATCCATTGCTTCCATATCCCAACTTGATTCATTATGAATAATGTTGTCTGACATTGTGGAACTGCTTGCCTTCAGGGTTGATAGAGGTGAATTTACCTTTTACCTGTTTCTTATATTTATGGTGTCAAATACTAATACAGGTCTACACGAATACATGACACATATTATGATTGTGAAAACTAGGGATGGGTGAAGGAAAGAAGAGGTGCAGAATGAATGGTGAACATGTCAAGCTTTGATGTGAAGCAAAATGAAACAAGAATGAAAATCAGAGACCAATATGTTGATTTGGATACTGAAACAAGTGTAATGTTGAGGATCAAATTCACAAATGATGGGAGCAAACTGAGTTCATCACAGCGCAGACGAAATAAGAGAGTCAACATTTCATTTACCTTAATAGACAAATCCTCCTGCCCCTTGACAATCATGACGAAAAGGGGAGGGATCTGATCTTCCTGAATGTGATATTCTGTCGCAGCTCTCATTGCATTCTGGAACAGACAAATCATAGAAAAGCATGAGCTAAAGTATTAATATCTAAACCATTCAGTAAATGTTCAGCCATATCTCAGACACCCTTGAACCTCTGCAGCACTGAATATGTGTACTGTAGAAGCCCAAGTCCTTGTTGCATAGCTCCGACAGTCTCTTGCTCCATGCTTCCCTATCAAATATACCTCACAATCTCAAATACCTCATGGACTTGAATTTCTGTGCCAGTCTCCTGAAATTAAAGTTTGTGAGGTTCTACTTTTTAAATGACAGTACACATATTCACACTCTCTCAAACAAATACAGTCAAGCATGCATAGATGGAAGGAAGGCGGCAAAGGTATATCATCCTTCCCCAGGTTATGCTCTGTGAGGTCTTACCACCTGCTTCCTTCACCCAATTTCAAACTGGAGATGATGACATTATGCTGGGCTGTTGAAGATCAGCAATGGGGGGGTAAGGGCTGTCCTCCAAAAGAAATTGTCCTGAATGTCAAAGGGACAGCACTAACTTAGTCCTGGATACTAACATTCTTCAATACACATATATAGGTCTTCTGGCTAGTCAGAATGGCTTCTTTCCATAGATTAGGAACTGGTAAGCTCAGAAGGTGAATCACTTTCTCTTATCACATTTTCTTGGTTGCAGAATTTGAAAAAGAGTAAAAGAGTCCTTGTTGAACAAAAAACAAGCAAAATATGAGCCTCTGCGAGGAATACTTTGTGGTGTGAATTTTTTCTTTATCACAATTTTCTCCATAAAATGGGTTGTGACCCTCTTTCTCTTCAAGAAAATATATCCTGGGCCAAAAAAAAATGCTAGCTCAAAAAATTTTTCAGAACTACATTAAACATGATTATATTGATACTGGCAACTTGAATTTGCAAAAAAATTACTTAAGGCAGGTTCCACAGCCGTGGGCCCAAAAGCTGGCTTCAACTTTAACTTTCAATAAAATAAAGAATTCTTAAATCAAACTCTTTTTGTTGGTATTTTTGTGTCTTGCTGAATGTAATTAAACATGGAAATAAAAAAGAATTGTTGCTTTCAATGTTTTTGTTGTTTTATTTTACGTTATTCAATACCGGTCGTGACGTATTCAGAAACACACACTTTCCCGATTTTCGATATCGTGTATGAAAACCTCATGCAACAGTCACAAATCAATGCACACGACCTTTCATTTAACGAAAACATTAGTACTCACGGTCGTTTTGAGGCAGGAACGCTCAAACAAAAAATAGGGTCAAGGACATGCCTATGACAGCTTTGTTTACATAAGTCATTGTCGTACAGGCTGTGCATCCGATTCTCGGCTTCAAATTCCATGCGAACATGATGCATGTTTTTTTCGTTTTGAGCTAACTTTTATGCCTGAATTCGAAATAAAACAATTGTTTTTCATTATTAAGTTTGCTATTGTTGATTCCTGCAAAAATAATAGCTCTAGGCCTAAAAAAAAAAGTTAACCTTTTGTGCATCCGACTCCCCGTCACGACCGACTTTCACTTTGCGATCTATTGAAGTTGATTCGGAAGTGGATAGCAGACGTTTCTGTGCGCTAAAATTAATTGAAAGACATTTCTTTTTATGAAGAACCTCTGAATATTTTATCAAGTTAGTAAGTTTTGCTGATTTCGTGACAATTAATCTGTGTGTCGGATAACGACCTGCCGAATCACGACCTGCCTGAACGCGTAAACATTGAGAAGATCGCTAGTTTTGTTAGTCTTTCTTGTTCATTCTCACAATTTTCTTGTAAAATTCGTTAATAGAACATTATCGGCGTAGTACCAATCTATTTTTATATAACGATATTTAGAAATGTCTATGCGATAGCCCTAGAAATTGGTAAAGATATATATATGCACTTTTGACGGACGTGACGCTACCTATGAAGCTGAAGTGAAGTCTGCGCACTTCAGTAAGAGGCAGATAATTCTTCAAAATGTAGTAGCATACTACAAGTACAAGAATGAGGAGTATCAACTAGTGTGGCATGCCCTCATATTCTTGTCAGAAGGTGCAACGAGCCTTCTTTGACACGGGAAAGGTGAAGCAAGAAAATGAGCTCTGCTGTCAAGGGAGGAACGACTTCAGAAATGCGGCCGACATGTACAACTGTGCACTGGGCTCAGCAGGAGGACTTTCTTCCTCGTGAAGAATGGGGAAGAGAACTGGGATAGGCCACAAGCTGACATTGCAACAGTGCCAGGTGTGACTTTTGTTTCATTTCCTTGAAACTGAGTCTTGTTGAATGCTTGATGCTTATAACACAGCCTTTGTTGGGAAAAACACATCACCAACATAGATTTTATACTTGCTCCTTCTAATTTACTTGGATAATCTCACTACATTAAACTTCAATGGATGTCTGTCTAATTTACCAGTCCAAATGTGACTGTTTGATGGAATTCACACATTGAATCGTAAGGTTCACATTTTTTCAGGGACCTGGTAGATGCACAAGTGGAGAGAGTCAATGACTATATATTACAGTCACCGCACCTAGTATGCTTCTGTTGCGCCTGTAGAGCCTCGTACACCACCCTGTGCATCAATGCCCACATTGTTGGAAATTTCACTGGTCACAAATTGAAACATCTGTAACATTATGATAGATAACATTGTGTGAATCGGCCTGATGTGGTTCTGTAGTTCCAAATCGAGAATAAAGTAACTTTTATGTGACATAAGCAATGTTTCTTTTATTTTTTCCTTTCTAATGTTCTTATTTGTGATTAGAATGGTGTTATTTTTGTTCCTGTGCTGATTGTATCTCATTCTTTAAAGATTTTCAAAGTGTACATAATTATGACAATAATAAGGGGAGGTAATTTCAACGCCTTGTTACGCTGACTACAAAGGTCTCCTGCTCATGAAATGGTCATATTTCATCTTCCCACTCAATACCCTTTCAGAAAATGTATGACACTCCACTATTCGCAATGCTTTATTTTTGCTCAAATTTGGGAAATATGTGTGATCACAGTTGTGGAACCTGCCGTAAGCCTGTCTGACTGCCTGCAAGACATAATACATCAACATGTAATGTATGCAAGCCTCTTCAATATGCTTTCCTAGAGCTGACTCTTACCTCCAGCTCTAGTTTGTCGTAATATGAGAACATATGGAAATGTTTTGCAACAATTTTATAGAACTGTAATCAAGACTAAACCACTTTACAAAAACTCTTCCCATTGATAATGCAAGAATCAATGTGCAACAGCAGATAAGAATGCAGGTGTATATACGATTCATCTTCTCTGCTTACATGATATGCTGCTAGTCTGAAACACCCCACTTATTTGGTTTGCAAGATGACAAGTACATGGACAGAGTTGTGATTATATGGAGGAAGGCTAAAACAGCACTGTCTGCTCTATACTAATTATGCCTTCTGAAACTGTTGCAATCATGCAGAAAAGGGAAAAGTACAAACAAAAGTTAAGCGGAGCTGACAATACCACTTTCAATGCCACTGCTGCCATATATAAATGACAATGGTGAGGTTAAGCAGTGAATTCTGAGTCCAACAAGTTATCTTGTTTATAAAAGAAACACAGCCACTGTTGAATTTCAAGCCAATAACACATTAGCAGCTTTGGAACAGACTTCAGACAGAATGAAAAAGCTGATCTCAAATCTATAAGCAAGCAGGGTTGAATAATGAGCCCTGCTCTTAGCATGATAGATTGAAAAGACTTGCATTAAATCTCTTGGCATGATAGAATGAAAAGGTTTCATAATGTCAGCAAAGCTACGGCTTCCGTTGTTGATGAGCATAGTTGTTGCTGTTGTCCAATGGATGATCTGCCACCCTGGTAAAAAAACTAACAAACAAACAAAAAAACCTATTACCTGAAAACAGCATGCCAAGATCCAGAATGTATTTATTACAATTCAACAAAGAACAGGTAACACTAATGTACAGGTTGGAACACAATAAGAGATCAAACATAGTGGACTGTAGCAGATGAGACACCTACCTTGAACAGCTCAAACAACATGTGGTACAAGTGTGATGGCACGTAGACAATTTGGATAGGATCTGTTTCACTCTCCGATACTGTGGAAAGAAAAATAAGAGAAGGTTTATGAACATGATTCTCGTAGCAATTAACTGAGCAGCTGGTGCCAAGACCTAGCAGCTGACACCAAAAGGCTGGGTTACATCTGCGGGTAATGACTGGCAAAGTACAGGGATGCCTGACAAAATTGTGGCTTATCTCGTATACCTTGCTTCTACTTCTAGCACCCACTTAGAGAGAAACCAAACTATCAAGAAATACTGACACAAAGTAATTATAATCTGTCTAGTTACCTAACCTATACCCTTTGGCTTGAGATAGAGGATGTCTTGAATTAATTGTTTTGCTGATTGCTTGATGTACTGTTTATGTGCCTGCTGTCAAAATAGTGAATAGTTGTGGAGACCACCATCACCAAAAGTTTTTTTTACCACACTACTCAACTACACCAACAGTCCTGGTTTGGAATTCTGCACAACATTCTAGTTCAAACATGTGCAACTTTTGGAACATTGATAATGGGCACAAAAAAGATGCTGATACGGTCAATTTTGGCATGTTTAGTTTTTCTCCTTTAATGTACACAAATTGATAATTTTCCTTGTGGTAGTAATATGTGTCAAGGAAGGGTATATGATCCATAAAGAAAATGCTGCAGCAGACCTAATTTATTGTCAGCAATGACCCACAGAATGTTAAGGAGAAGTGTTCCTGCTTGCTATTTTCACCACCAAATTTCACAGCCACGAGTATTTTCATGTCTAGAATTGCTGAATAAGTCAGTCCAGATTGAAAATCTTAATTTTCTCAAGGCAAAAAAAAAAATCTACTAGAAGGTAAATTTGTGAGGTAATATCTGTACACTTTAAATCTTGAAAACATGATGTTTAATAGGTCACAGCAGGCCCACTGGCAAGTAACATAAATTAAGACAGATCTCCAGTTGGATAGTCTTTTGTAGTTCAACGCTGAGCCAGTACATTATGCAACAGGCTTAAAGTGGGATATGTCACAGAAATATCACATTCTCCCATCTAACATTTAAATGACAAATAGCCCTTCCTCACCTGCACTGTTTCTAGAGATAATCTGCAGCTCTGGTGCTGCCAGATAATATTGCTCACACAGAAATCTGGCATTCTCATACGCATCTGCCGAACAGAAAAAGAATGGAGTATTTTTATCTGTATGGAATAGCAACATTCTCAAGGAAAAAATAAATACAAGAAAAAACAAATTTTGTAAGCAAATACTTCACCATAATAAAGGCAGAGGATTGTGTGACATTAAAAAGACAAAAACAACAAAAAAATATGGTTAAACAAAATGTACTGGTATTAATGGTAAAGTTGGTGGCTATTAAGAGTTAATTATATTAAATACTGATTCAGGTTCCTCATGTCAGATGAGGTAATCTTTACTGTTTGCTCTTCCGTACCTGAAATTTCATTAAATAAATAATGCTATTGTTCCACTAGAGAGGCTGATAAAATGTAAATATTCAGGTCCTCAGGTTGTTCCAACTCATACCATAATACCACAAGGCTGATGCAGGCAAGTACCAAACACAGAGACACAGGAAAGGAAACTTAAATAAACATGAGGAACATGGTTTATGTCTTGGCAGTGGATTGTACTCATGTAATATTGTATTGTATGCATTATGCTGGCCTATGGCCTAATAAAACCTTTGAAAAACTATTAGTCACATATCATTGCAACAGAGGAGCATTTTCGCCCCCACCTACAACAAACAAATTCAAACAGAATAAGAACTATCAAGAAAATGTGTCAGCCTAAAAAATGATTTGTAAGGAACACGCAAAGAATAACATTAACAGTCCAAAATCATCCCTGAAAATACAAGTTGACAGAGATAAAAACAAAAATAACAAAAGAGGAGATGTTATCTTAGGAATCTAACAACAGGCTGTAAAGCAAAGAAAAGAAAAGAAGGAGAACAACTTCATGACATCAGCACTCACCTTGCACAACTAAAGACACATTACAGTTAGGGTCTATGCAGCCTATATGTCGGGGATCATTATTCTTCTCTTTCTTGCCAAACAGAAGGGCTGAAATGAGAACAAAATAAATGGTAAGATCTGCGCACAACACTAATGAAACAGAAACTTGTCAATTTTGTTTCCCTTCCTGACTGCTCTTATTTCATGACTTCTTCACTCACCAAGACTGAAATCAAGTTTTGCTTCTATCAATAAGGGACATTATCATTTGTAACGAAATATATGCACCATGATCAGCTCAACTGTAGGGCTGAGATGCAGCAGGTAACACCACTGCATGAACTAAGTTATGGTGATTTTCTGTGAAAACTGTGATGATCTGTGAGACAAACCATTAACCTCCAAGGCATTATTCAACTAGATTCAACTACTGGTTACCCTGAGCAGAAATACTACTAGGAGCACTAATCCTCAACCCATTAAAAATACTGTTCAAGGCCTTTCTAAAACTCTGTACTTTTTTAACTATCTTGATTCTGAAAACTTTAATAGTACTATCAGTTTTCTTTTTTATGTATGCTAGTTCCCAGCTGGAATCTGGCACTTGCATGAAGTCTAGTGTCACACATCTCATCTTAGTCAGCAATTGTACTTACTGTGTTGGTTGATAAGCATTCGTATACTGATGCGGGACATGTAGAAGCGGTCAAGGAAGTACTGAATTCTGTTCTCTGTGTTTGTGTCGATGCCATGGGAGTCTTTCAGCTCCATAACACCCTGAAAAAGTAACACCAAAAAAAAAAAATCAGCCTCTCTTAAATTTTTTCTTGTTTTGAATACAGAGATCTCTTACTAAGAATCCAGGGCTCGGGTGACGTAAGTAATGGGTTTATTGACACAGCAGGGACTTATGTGAACTTGTTACCGTGTCCCAAGACTAACATCATGGTGCATGGGATATTCCCAAAAGCACTCCGTCCGTTATGGGAACTTACAGAGAGGCAACCAACTTTTTTGCATTAGAAATCATTCATACAGATGCTGCTTTTTATATTGCACTAGCACTGCTTTTCTGCATTCCAAGAGCTCTGAAGGTCACAGCTTAAGACTTGCATGACATACAGACCTGCATCTACTATCTTATCCCAGATGCTAAACTATGAATTAACAACTGGGACATTACCTGTGCCATAGTCTCCACCACATTACTATGTCTGTTGCGTATGTGAACCAATGTGGCTGTGAAACTGTAATGAGAGGGAAAAAGAACAAACTGGTCAGAGTGAAATTCCACAATGCAAACACATTCAAGTTTCCCACCCCTTCCTTCTCCCTTCCTTGTCATATTCAACCATATACTGTCATTCCATTTTTGCTAACATCTGAATTTTCCATCTTGACACAAGAATATATCAGAATCTGTTCATAGTTCTCTGTAATTCTATGTCTAAACAGAAAATCCAAACAAGCCCATGTGTGAATATGTAAAGGGGGCTTTTCTTTGAGACTCGTGAAATCTGGTATGATACAATGTTCTATCACAAATAACCATTATTCTAAGATCATCAGTTTTAACGGAAAACAAAAAAATGCATTATTCAGCACTTTGCTGTGCAATTTTGCAAAGAAATTCTAGTGTACATATGGTGGTAAATTGCACACCATGTTTTCTGTATTACCAATTCTGGGAAAGGACCACATCTTCCCTTAAACATCTGGTGTGAGATGGTGTGATCATGGACATACGTGTATAAAAATGACTTATCTGCCCGTATTCTGCTGCTTCAACAAACACCATTACCATGAACATGTAACTTTCAGAACCCAGTGTTGTTAAATGCAACTCACAATGGCAAAATATTGATCTCTTAAATGAAGACAAAAATAAATGTTATGGTAATGGTTAAGTGGGTGCTGTTTTTCCATACTGTCATGTATATACAGTAGTACATTTAATAAATGCTTAGATATTTCAGTATGTGACAAATATTTTGTCAACTGGGCACCAACTTTCTCTACAGTGTGCTATGAAAGTATATCTTGTGACACTTTGAGGCATTAGACAGTTAGTGATAAATCAAAGAAAAAAATGCTTACACGGCAAATCAATAGACTGGTATTCCACATCTCTAATCAGCTTTTTAATATATATCCGAGTGAAGAGGGGTTATATGACACTGGTAACAGAATCACTGAAGCCCATAGCCAACAAAAATGAGAGTTGCTCTATCTATGTAATTTACAGAAGACTCAGAGACTGGATCTGTCTGGAAAACAACTATTTGTCAAAAGTCAAGGCACTGAAGAAAACAAAATCATGGGGCTAGGACTATAAATCAGACAGCTAAATTACAGTCAAAATGTTTTCAGACAATTGGTCCAGTAGGTGTCCATGTCTTGCTAAACCAAATCAAATTTTGTCTGACCATAAAGACGTGACAATAGGACAAATGTCTGGAACTAGACATTAGTCTACTGGACATTTAGTCCTGCAATTTCTAGTATTTTGCTGGACCATGCCATTTTTTTAATCTTTACTTCCTTTGTTAGGTATTACATCAAAAATGAAATCTAATCCCACTCATCAGGACGCCAGACAATTATATTTGCCTTCATGCAGAGTTCATTCAGATGAAATAACATTCCCAATCATTAATTTTCACTTATGTCAGCAAATGTGGGAGGCATTAAGCGCTAATGGAAAATTCCATTTATAACTGAGTGAACAAAATTTTGCTGTGCTGTCAATAGCAACTTCAAAATGATAAAAAAAAAAATTCAGCGAGCTTGGGGATTTCTCTATTGTTTGTTCAGTCATTTGATAATATTGACTATCTTGCCTTATCAGAATCTGTTCCTGTTATTTTATGCAAGCTGTGTTTTTTTTCTGTTGACATTGACAAACATGATGTAGATTAGACAAACAGTTATAAGTGGGATACCATTCAAAAGGATCATGACAGTAAATTTTAACCCCATGTCATTACAGTTCATGTATTCAGCTTTTTTTTAAGACATGTGGAATTGTGACCAAAAACTTGAAATTTTGGATATTTACTAGGTTAAAGTTCTCCATTGGGCCAGATAATGGATACCAGTTTCAACCAACCAAAGCATAAGGTACTAGAGGTAATCCTGAAAAAGAGTGCTTTCGAGGTTGCACATTCCGTACTAAACAAAAATCAGGCAGTATTTAGCTTGAATATTGCAGTGAAACTTTGACTACATTGTAAGCATGACTACAAATCAATATGCATTTTTGTCTGATTTTGCACCATTAATGTGAAAGTTGAGCTCTGTTTGCTGTTGTGGGCATGGCTATAATGATGGCCACTAGTTAGTATTGGAAACATTCACTCGTTCTCTGAACTTGCATGATCTCCAAACCTCAATGAAACAGACTAAAAAATTATGTAAATTATCAGGACGGTTTCTGTGAATTTGCAAGTCCTTGTGGTGTCTGTTGAAAAAATAATCTTACTGATTCACACAGTGAACTCTCAGCAGTGTGTGTGTCTCAAACCTGCTCTCAACTCAACCTATCCAGACGCTTGTAAGAATTTTATGCATTTTTAAAACAAAAATATCCAAAACATGAAATCCCAGAACACTGGTACTTCATGTTTTCTCCAAGTTTCTATTTCTGGAACACATTGATAACCCCTGTTTTTGTTTCACAACACACACAACAACTAGCAGTATCTTTTAAATTGCCATTAGACACATTTCTAGATACCTAAGTAAACCCATTTCATAATCATATTCTTTAGAAAAAACAAAACCAGAACTTTTTGGAAGACATTTGTGGATAAGAATCGAACCCATACTTTTCATAATATAGCAATTTATTTACACTTCCTCTGAAGGGTACTTTTATCACCACACTTTTTAAATAGCAATAAAGTGAATGTAGGTAACTCCAATGTCTCATGATATCTTCCACAGATAGCCAATAATCAATGCCTGGAAAGGTTAACCAACCCTTAGGGCCTCATCTTAGTTAAGAAGGACAATCACGTTCTCAGTGACTTACTGGTCCATTATCTTTCTGTCATTGGTGTCCTTGTCCTCAAACTCAATCAATTCTTTGAAGCTCTGCTGGTACCTACACACACAAAGAAACAAAGAAGGAAGAACTTTGTTAATACACAGTAGACACTAAGCTGGTTGCTCTTAGCTGTAATATGTATATATATTAAGTGTCTCCTTCCCCCCCCCCCCCCNCCCCCCTCCCACTACACACTCAAAGACTTGCTTAATTCCAAAGTTTATTAACTTCCATGCCTCAAAATTTATGCCACTGAAAGTAAGCACCTTAGCAAATGTAAATTGTGAAGTGTTTGATTTCAATGGGGACTTGGGACTAGATTACTTCAGCCAACAATGGTGCTTTTTTCAGGTATACACATCAAGTTTGAGGTGTGAGGTCATGAGGTTCCATTGTATGTAAAAAGATGTGCAATCCAATAGAGTTCACTGTGGTTAACGCAATACATTAATTAACGTATGGATTATGCCAACGGACACTGGTCACAACAGAATAAGCTTTTTTGTGATCACATCAAGTTTCTCTCATATGATGTTTATATGACCACTGCAACATGTTTAGTATACTGAGGTGAGGGTGAGTTATGCTGGAAAAGTTTCTTGGTATCAGAGAACAGTTTTGGCACTGTTTGGTCTGGTCCTGACATTTCATGTGTGGGCTTTCAAGACACAGTACATACAACATACATCACATCTTACTGCTACTTCCATAATTATATCAGGGGAGAGGGGGGTGTCCTCGTGTACGGTACAAGCCGGAGGGGGTGGAGAAGAAAGAGAAGCCCATGACAGACAATGAAGATGAAAGAAAATCAGAATTTACATGACAACGATAAATACGACAACATCACGACAAGATGTGGTCACAGCATACGTTTGAGGACTAGTATTTACTGGTGTGTGACTGCGCTAATGCTTATATCCGTGTGCGTGCAACGATGATGTCTATTCCGGCTAATAAATGAGATTCCTAATTTAGGGATGCAGACCCATACTGGCAACTATGAACAAGGCATCACCAACATGCGCGCACATCATCGGGTACGCCTACTCCCGCTATTTACGTGGTTGCCGTAAACTGGGGCAGGTCGCTGAACTCTGACCCAGAAACTGTATCTGGGTCAACATGGGGACCCTGACACAAAAATAAACCGGCCGAAACGAGTGATATCTCCGCAGCTTAGGAAGTGTGGATTTTCCTTGCAGTTTTTCACGCGCAAATGATGTTTTTTTCTTTCATTAGGTGAAATAAGTTTTGACCTAGCATTATTCTGGCTCGAGACTTAGTCATTTGAAGTGACAGGGTGGTCATCTCATGGGTTGAAAAGTTTTGAGAAAATGATCTTTCCTGAATAAAAATTTATTCACTGCAAAAGTTATACATGTACAATCTGCCTACAATCAGCTTCATTTTTTAAAAAACAGTTACTAACCATTCGCCCATAAAATTAGTAATTTTGTGTACAGAATATTTTTACTCCTGTTCTATGCAGCAACAACAACAACAACAGCAGCAAAACTGATGTGGAATGGCCCCAGTCACCTTAGGGCCTGATATCTCAGATCCTAATCTAGCAACTTCAGCCTCATTTTGACAGGCTGCAAGACAAATTCTTTCCTTTGCTGCCCAAAAATTAATTCCCCGTCACCAAGATTGGGCAAGTTCACCACAAAAGTCAGTTTAGATCAAGTTCAGTTCACTAAGGGAAAAATGCCTTTAGGATCAGGTTTGGTTCAGTTCACAAATCAGTTTCTCCTGATTTTTGAAATTGGCATTGGTTCTGATTTTCGAAGTAGAAGTGAACTGACCTAAATTTTGGATAGAAAATTGAAGTTTGGATTAAGCACCAAAAATAGCCACAGTTCAGATGCAGATCAGTTTGTCCAAAACAGCTCTTATGCTAAGATCAAGTTCACGTAAACTGAAGTTAAGTTCACAAACTACGTTAATATTATGATCTCAGTTCTGCCCAACCCTGCCAGTCACTCGTGATCCACACAATAAATCACGTTTTGTTGTGCTCCTTGTTTACCGAATGTTGCCTTCACTATCTACCAGAATGTCATTAATCAGCGGCCCATCGCTTATCACCATTATACTTCAGCCTTGTTTGATAATAAAACTCTAAATACAAGTCTCACATAATTTGTTGCGCAGTTAAACTGTTGTCATAATTCAATGACAAACATCCTCTTACGTTTTTGTCATCCAGACCATGTCAAGGACGAAGGAATTTTTTTTATTTTAAATTTTGGAATGTAAAGAGGAGAAGGACTGTTTCGAAGAGCCTTTAGCTTTGGGAGGGGGGGGGCGCAGTGACATTGGCGGCGGCTAAAGGAAAAATCACAGTCAAGTTGATGAGAGGGAAGGGTGGGAGACGTTTTGGAGCTTCCTATGTAAATGCTGTCTACGGCACTGAATCATAAAAACGGTACAGTACTGAGATAAGAGGTCCCTGGAGCCAACTGATCTGAGACATTACATGCCCCCTCCCCCACCCCCTACCATGCAGAATAAAGCACGAAGTGTTGGAAACTAATAAAACAAATTTTAAAAGCATAAAAAGAATCTAGAAATTTCTGCCAAATATCCGTACCCTTAAACCTGGCAGGAATCCTGTCTGTTCAAATTATTTAAATTAGAACTTCGACGCAGGCAACACGCCCCCCAGCAAAAGCTGGAACATGCAGGCACATACACAGGCACCAAGCGCATGTAAAGACAAACACAATACAACAGGCTGCAAGTTCGGCTTGATCTTCGTTTCTGTTGGAAAACTATAGAGTTACATTCTTACGCTCCCCCTCTTTTCCCCGGCCAGAAGGGTAATTTTTTTTTTTTTTTGCCGCTGAATATATTATCAGACTATTCCACATCCGTGCCATGAAGTAGCTTAACAAGACTATTATAGTAACCCTGATGACAGCCCAGCCATTATTTGTGGACTTGCAAATAATGATGGGCCATAACTCAACCCAGTCTTCATGTTCATAAGTATTGAGTTTACATGTATTTCGATTCTGATGCTCGGTACAAGTTAGACATTTCGAACTCTTTTGATGTCTTTCAATACTGCTGCAATGGCAGGCATAGCATAAGAGTAACAAACCGTCACTGTCCAGTATTTTCTTCAGACCGCGGGATTCATCTCTTAAAACTTCGAATTTCTCCCTAGTAAAAATGCACTGAATGCGCGCAAATCTACCCTTCTTTCCTGTACTCCATACTTTATAGTTTGAGAAAAACCTAAAATCTCTCTTAAAAATATACAAATCGATCCTTAAATTTATGACAGGGGGCGGGGAAGGGGGGATGTCTTCCCGAACCCGTATGACCTGGAGAAACAACAGCACCCCCTAAATCAAAATGATATCAAAACTCCGGAGTTTGAGCTAAAAGGCCGACATGGAAATATGTGTATAGAAAGTATCCCTATCAATATCAAGTGACAATATCTCCCGCCACTACTTGCACTGCTGCGAAAGAGAAGCCACGGCACGCCTTCAGCTGAAACATGAAGCTAAAAGTGCAAACGTGCTTACGTCAGAATGTAATCTAGACTTTGTACCCAGGTCCAGTTTGCTGTGGTTTAGGAAATGAAACCTTTCTACAAGCAAGGGCTAAGGGAAGGGTGGGTGCATTGGAAGCTAACTGGAGAAAATTTTTGTATCTGGGAAAGACAAGGCTGGAGACAAGACACTTTTTTGGTGTNTGGGGGGGGGGGGGGGGGGGGGGGGGGGGGGGGGGAAGAGGCGAAAGGGCAAAGGTGAATCAAATAAGTAAACAGTTCAAACGGTGATTCACTCGTGGTTTACCTTAAGATAAGTCGTAAAGAATGACAAACAAAAAAAAAAATTGCTATCTACTACTGGGAGATATTTCTACAAGGTCATCCAGAGATAACATGCAGAGGAATTTTGTGAAAACAGTTTAACTGCTGCTATTAGTAGTAAGTTTAGGTGTAGTAATGATGATATGGGCTGACTGGTGTGTGACTCTAATTGGTTTACTTTCTGACTTATTTATAGACCTATCGATCATTTACATGATAAACACAACTGCAGTACACAATGATGTATTTATGTGACTGCAAATACTGGAGTGGGGCGAAGTGAGTTGAGGATGGGGTTGATGGGAAGGGGATGAGAAAATCTTCTTGCATCTTTCACCAACATCTGATACCATTCCTTGGAACCGATCCAGCCTGCATACACCTCGTGGAAAGAACTTGCCCACGACTAGCTGTTGATGTTGTCATAATATTATAGAACCTACTAATAGTACTTTCGCCTGCGACTTGATAGCAGCAAATCTAGGGCAGTCAGCGGGGCGTAGTAATAGTCTTTTACTTCCTTTCATCCTGAGCTTCCCGCCCGTCCCCCCTTTTCCTTATGACTGTAATTTCAACATTACGCTTGACCCGAAAAAACGGATGGTTTATTCCACTACGAAAATTCCTTCGCACATCTCCCTGTAACACATCTGTCATATTACATTTCTACTATTGATTCTCCCTTCCTCTGCCCCCAGCAGTGACATCTGTCTATGACACATCCTGTCATGTCATATATCGATCCTCAGCTTGGACACAGTGGATGCTCAGCATGTAATAGTTTTCTTCAGGCCATCTGAGATGGGGTGGGGGTAGGGGGGAATCCCCCTCTTGTGATAAATGTGAGCGGCAGATTTGTTAAATATGAGAGGATTTTTTTTTCCTTTTAGGTTGTTCTCAAATCCTCTCCGGTTTATGGGCAAGAAATTTGGGGATGGGTGGGTTGGGGGAAATCGGCGCGCATTCAGTGAATTTTGGGGGAAAATTTGGAATTTCAGGGTCGAAAAACTCGATCACGAGGAAATATTGGTGGGTGAAATACTCCACGATACAGCAAAGCCTTACGAAATGTGGGAATTTCAGGGGACAGTCTCAGACATTCGAGATGGTGAGGTAGTTGATTCCGTTAAATTAATTTATCATAGAAATATACAGCACAGGACCGGAGCTATGCAACACGCAGGAGAGTAATGAATATGAGTAGGCGATGTTTGAGATAATGAGGTTCCTCTAAATTTACATTCTGTCAGTAACTGTGCTACCGTGGTGTCTCTCGATAAAAAAAACAACACAACAACAAAACTTCCCTCCCTCCCTCGCTTTCATAAAAGTCTCCGAATCCAGGGCACTTATCACATAAATCTCCAAATTTAGAGTATTTGTCGATGGAAATACATGAAAACATTTGGGATTGAAGATCTCTAGCAACTTTTTAAAGAATTTTCCATAAATCATGCTCCAGCAGCTGCAAACAACGAATTCAGCATTTCAGAGAACGCGACTTCTACACAGAGAAAGGACACCATTTCCTCTTCATATTGGAGTGTCAAACGGAAGCATTTCCGGTTCGAAGTAAACGCCGGAAAAAAGAGTGCAGAGCCTCATAATGCAAAACTTTCATTTGCCCGCACTGTATTTACAACGTGCTTCCAGCGAAACAACACTCTGTTTAGCAGCGTCTCCGAGTAAGCTTGTGTTCCCATAAATCAACGCTCATTTGCAACCCATCAGGTGTCCGGAATACGTGAGTGCAATGCGAATGCAAAACTGCGTCGTCATCACCATAATTATTATCATTTTCCACGCATCAAAGCTAACGCTATCACAAAACTCATCTGCCGTAAGTTAATGCCAGCACTATCTTATCAACAAATTAATCTACCATACATCAAATTCAACAGTCTTTATCTTCAAACTTACATGACAGCCTACAAGATTCATACATGATCTAACATCCATAAAAGTCAAAGACACTGAATCGATTCATCATCATCACTTGTCAACACTGTAAATGGCAACCGTCACTTATTCCTTACAAAAGCGGTCGTGCTAGACAGGTAGTTTTCTTATACCGTCTCTTTTTTCGATGAAAAGTCACAAAAACAAAGATTTCCATTAACTGTTAAGTGCTACGCCTTTGTGAGGAACCACAGGGGTCTATGATTTTCGGATCCAAGCATTATTGTTTTCAATAGCGTGCTCCTTTTATCCAATATGGGTAAAAAGTTGTGGGGGGAAAGAGAGAGAGAGAGAGAGAGAGAGAGAGAGAGAGAGAGAAAGAGAGAGAGAGACAGACAGACAGACAGACAGACAGACAGAGAGAGAGACAGACAGAGAAACAGAGAGAAAGAAAGCGAGAGAGAGAGAGAGAGAGAGAGAGAGAAAGGGAGGGAGAGAGAGTACAGAAATGCAGCTGAAATCACTAGGACTTAGCCATTTAATAAACAATGTAATGAACTGATAGGACATGTCCCAAGTCCCTTTCCGCATGCACTTCAAACAAAAGATTTTCAAAAGAAGTCCGTTCCAATGAAGTCAGCCATTACCGAAATGAATGAATACCCTCCCAAACTAAAGTGAACACCCTCTCCTCCAGGTATACCCATTCACACAAAAACTACCACAATATGCTGGTATTAAAGAGCATTCCAAAAATACCAATGCCAAATGACAAGGTTCAAAGGCGAGGCAATGGATATATGGCAAACAACAGCTGCCAACACGTAACTATTGTGCTAATGGAATGCTAGGATCAATACTTTATTTATGATCTCAATACGGACCAACGCCTGAGGGACATGCACGGAGTGGCAGAGACTGACCACTGGTCGTCCGTGTTGACGGTTAACGCTGTATTCCACATTATCGAACATGAAAACAAAAATCTCTTGCAACCATTCTGTTAGCATGAAGACATCAAATCCATCATAAAATGTTTGAGCCCACTGGGTGTGTTGTGAAGAAGCGTGGCCAATTGAACAGCTTTGGGTTAACAGTTTAAGGTCGTGGATTCGATTCCCGACCATGGTCGTGTTTTTAAGATTAAGTGCCTTAGGAAGGCATTTCATTCGCACTTTTCTCATTCTGCCCATTTGTAGCAGTGAAAACTACTGTCAGAATACTAGTGATCAGCACCTATCAATGGCAGCGGCACTGTCTACTTCCCAGGCAGCTGAGAAAATCCTAGAATGACCTGGCCTGCTCGTGTAACAGCTATGGAGTCATGTGGGTAAGCATCAACCTGGATACAAGACTTATAAACTATACTGTTATTTTCATTATTATCACATTCCTGAATATACCATTAGAACTACAGCAATTCTGATGGGACCAATATTTTGCCTTTGTCCCGATCTGTGGACTACAACCATGTATCATGGGGATCTATAAGTTTCTGACCCATTTTACAGTAGTATCCATTATGTCTATACGGACGAAATCAAGTTCAACTGGGCATTTCGGGAACCAAAGTCACAGACAGCAAGCATGCAAAGAGTGGATCCTTAATTGCGATGCCAAATCACCCAAATGACATGCTGCTGCTACTTTCCAGAGCAGAGTTGTCCTTTTCTGTGGAAAATTCTGATTTCAGTGTCAACATGTAGTTTAGAGGGGATCAAAGTAAGACCACTGACAACTGAGTTGAAGACAAATAACAGCTGAGTTGACGGTCAAGGCCACGTGTCTGGGAATTTTACCACATGGGTCCGACTCAGCATAATGTTACGTGATGTCACGTGACAAGCGTCACATAAGGAGGTCATTCAAACCAGCCCCACAACGGAATGCTATAATCCCAGGACGGTTGGGGAACTTTTAGTGGCTGGCTCAGGTACAACCAACTTGCAGCTTTCCACTTTGAAATCCGATGACCAGTTAATAATAATATGCTTTCAAGTGCGGCTCTGGTACGTGACATGAGGCTGGACTTGATTGAAAACAATGGACCTGTTAACACAACCATATGCAACACACTCTCTTGCGCAGCACTCTCATTCAAAACAAGCTCCCCACTGTTTTGTTCCTTATAGAATGCACTCTGGACGATGATGACACCACCACCACCATCACCACCACTACCACAACAAAAATAACAACAACAACAAAACGTCTGATTAAACAAGCTCAGTAGTATGATCCCTATTACAGACTTCGCGAAACGTTATGAAAACCTCTCACACGGATGCATGTATCAACAACAGCAATGTGGGCGGGGTTGCCAGGGGCGTTGCTGAAAACATCTGAGTCATTAAGATTTACGCCCTGAATGGATTATAAATCAATGCCTCTTGAATGAATTATGAATCAATCGCCATTTATTTCTCCGGCGGTCTAATCACAATCAGCTTTAATGCAGCAAGCGTATGCAGATTTCAAAGATCTCATTCACTATCTTAATTCCATAGAATTCATTCATTATGTGATCGAAACACACAAGCTGACGAACAGTTGTATAACATGTCTCATTCTGTGTCCATGTAGTGCACGTGGCTTTGGGTGGATTTTGGATGGAGGGGAAGAGGGGGAAGAAGAATGGGAAGAGTGATAAGAAGGTGGAAAGCGAGCGGGGGAGGAAGGAGAGTAAAAGAGGGGTAGGGACACTGAACAGTTTGAAAACCTCTAAGCCGATTGGACTGGCTAGTAGCAGCTGCTTACGGAAGATTGCGTCATGATGTCCAAGTGACCTGACGTTGTGGAAATTTTCCCCGGTGGCATACAGGTCTGTTTAGCGCAAAGTTACACCGTCAGCCCGACCAGCGTCTTCGCGAGCAGGATTGTCCCAAGTTTAGCGGATTTTCTTGCTCGTCGCAAATGGAAATATGGTTACAAACTAAGCACTTTTGCATAGTGGACCAAAGTTCGCCACCGCCCCCCTCTTCCTTTTAGGTAATTATGAAGATGACGTGTTATGACAGATAGGTGTACACTCAAATACACTTATTACACAAGTCACAATCTGCCTCAAAAACCTTTCGTATTACGCATATCCTTATACTGCTTATCTAAGCCAGCTATTACTTTAAGACCTAAAAAGTGTTTCGGTATAACCCTAGTTTCGTAGTAAGCGTGTTCGAAGGTGCATGTATGTGAAAATAAGTTAATTTCAATCCTTATCTGTCTATCCCGCGGCGATGGAGAAAAGTGGCAAATACAGGAAACGATCAGGAAACAAACTCCTCCATAAAGATACAATGTAGGTTAAATATAATTTCACCTTCGAGGTGCTAAACAACACAAACTTACAAATCAAATAATGCATTGTCTACTAGATAGCTCCGTACCACTTAAGAACAGTGACCAAAGAACTATTTTTCAAAGCACCTATAAACCGAATCTCCCTTCCACCATGTATATACCCTATCAGCTGCAGCCATAAACTCTATTAATTCCCCTAACAAACCCATAGTGAATGTAAACTGTAAACATTGGTTCAACAATCTCTCTTATATGTGAGCCCATTGTTTCCAATGTCTTATCGGCTTGCGGAAACTGATAAGATAAGAAAGAAATGTGAAATTCTTAACGAAGGTTGTCTAAATTAACAACAGGAAAAACGATTGTAAATCTTTCGGACAAAAAACTCCAAAAAAAGATCTGAAATTACTGTATTGCATCTGATGACAGAACAGAAGAGTTTCATGTGAAATGCAGTTTAAATTTCCAAAGCGAAGTGCCTATTCACAATGACACTGTGGATAGTGCTTAGGCGCTATCCGCAGTTATAAATGAACTCTTCTCCCCCTCAAAGTGCATTACACCTTCACATGTTTCCTGGGAGATTTGCGCTTGGTATGGTGATGATTAATTTTAAGGAGACCTGATGAAAAGGTGTCTAATCGCTGTACATTCCCGCAATAGATCAATGGAGTTGGAACTGTATACCTTCTCGTCGAAAAGGCTTGGTCATTTTAAAGTGGAAACCTATGTTCGCACAATCAAGTAAGATCTCGGTGACAAACAAATAACCATGTATTGCCAAACCATTTTCTTCGTTAACAGTCAGCTGCACAACAACCACATTAAAGTGCTTGTCTTATTTCCGGGAAGATATTAGCAAATGAAGTTCAATATCAATTCATGCGATTTTCCGGTTGCAAGCTGAATTATCCCGGTTAAATTTCTNGCCATTTATTTCTCCGGCGGTCTAATCACAATCAGCTTTAATGCAGCAAGCGTATGCAGATTTCAAAGATCTCATTCACTATCTTAATTCCATAGAATTCATTCATTATGTGATCGAAACACACAAGCTGACGAACAGTTGTAAACATGTCTCATTCTGTGTCCATGTAGTGCACGTGGCTTTGGGTGGATTTGGGATGGAGGGGAAGAGGGGGAAGAAGAATGGGAGGAGTGATAAGAAGGTGGAAAGCGAGCGGGGGAGGAAGGAGAGTAAAAGAGGGGTAGGGACACTGAACAGTTTGAAAACCTCTAAGCCGATTGGACTGGCTAGTAGCAGCTGCTTACGGAAGATTGCGTCATGATGTCCAAGTGACCTGACGTTGTGGAAATTTTCCCCGGTGGCATACAGGTCTGTTTAGCGCAAAGTTACACCGTCAGCCCGACCAGCGTCTTCGCGAGCAGGATTGTCCCAAGTTTAGCGGATTTTCTTGCTCGTCGCAAATGGAAATGAGGTTACAAACTAAGCACTTTTGTATAGTGGACCAAAGTTCGCCATCGCCCCCCTCTCCCTTTTAGGTAATTATGAAGATGACGTGTTATGACAGATAGGTGTGCACTCAAATACACTTATTACACAGGTCACAGTCTGCCTCAAAAACATTTCGTATTACGCATATCCTTATACTCAACTGCTTATCTAAGCCAGCTATTACTTTAGGACCTAAAAAGTGTTTCGGTATAACCCTAGTTTCGTAGTAAGCGTGTTCGAAGGTGCATGTGTGTGGAAATAAGTTAATGAGGTATTTTCAGACGGGTCAGTTATACCACGTGATCTAGGGATTGCTAGGATATTTTGATAAATAACGAGTAGTCATACATAAGCAGAGCATGTAAACAAACCAACGTGTCAGCAAGATTTCCTAGGTCACGTGATGGAGCTGAAAATACCTAATTTCACTCCTTATCAGTCTATCCCGCGGCGATGGAGAAAAGTGGCAAAGACAGGAAACGATCAGGAAACAAACTCCTTCATAAAGATACAGTGTAGGTTAAATATAATTTCACCTTCGAGGTGCTGAACAACACAAACTTACAACATCAAATAATGCATTGTCTATTAGACAGCTCCGCACCACTTAAGAATAGTGACCAAAGAACTGTTTTTCAAAGCACCTATAAACCGAACCTCCGTTCCACCATGTATATGCCCTATCAGCTGAAGCCATAAACTCTATTAATTCCCCTAACAAACCGATAGTGAATGTAAACTGTAAACATTGGTTCAACAATCTCTCTTATATGCGAGCCCACTGTTTCCAATGTCTTATCGGCTTGCCGAAACTGATAAGAAAGAAATGTGAAATTCGCAACGAAGGTTATCTAAATTAACAACAAGAAAAAAGATTGTAAATCTTTCGGACAAAAAACTCCAAAAAAAGATTTGAAAGTACTGTATTGCATCTGATGACAGAACAAAAGAGTTTCATGTGAAATGCAGTTTAGATTTCCAAAGCGAAGTGCCTATTCACAATGACACTGCGGATGGTGCTTGGGTGCTATCTGCAGTTATAAACGAACTCTTCTCCCCCTCAAAGTGCATTACACCCTCACAGGTTTCCTGGGAGATTTGCGCTTGGTATGGTGATGATTAATTTTGAGGAGACCTGACGAAAAGGTGTCTAATCGCTGTACATTCCCGCAATAGATCAATGGAGTTGGAACTGTATACCCTCTCGTTGAAAAGGCTTGGTCATTTTAAAGTGGAAACCTATGTTCGCACAATCAAGTAAGATCTCGGTGACAAACAAATAACCATGTATTGCTAAACCATTTTCTTCGTTAACAGTCAGCTGCACAAGAACCACATTAAAATGCTTGTCTTATTTCCGGGAAGATATTAGCAAATGAAGTTCAATATCAATTAATGCGATTTTCCGGTTGCAAGCTGAATTATCCCGGTTATATTTCTTCTTCCATCTGTCCTAACTGAAACATTAACCTGCATCTTTCACATACACTTTTCTGCAACGCAGTCTGTTCCTAGTCGCAGTAAAAAATGTTTCGTACGATAGCGCACGTTGAGAGAGAGAGAGAGAGAGAGAGAGAGAGAGAGAGAGAGAGAGAGAGAGAGAGCTGTCT
>JAWQUT010000009.1:2314790-2366123 GCA_033807755.1 Ellobium chinense | reverse complement strand
CCCCCCCCCCCCCCCCCCCCCCCAAAAAAAAACAACAAAAAAACAACAAAACAACAAAAATAACCGGAACCTTGTGGCATACATCCTGAGGGTGACCTCACAGCATCACACACCGTGATTCGAACCACGCATCACTGTCATGTTTCACATAAAACTCTTCTGTTCCGTCATATTATGGAGTCTACACGATGGTACCATCATTGACAAATAAAAAGAGGATCCATGGAAACAATTATTCTGAAGGGTAAAATATGGATTAAGGCCCAACACGGTGGATGTGGAGGAATTTGATTCGTCTAACAGTGGGGGAGGAGAGCAGCAGGGTCTGCATATATATATATATATAATTTATTAAATCCATTCTCCATAGACATCTTCAAGACTGAAGACATCTTCAAGAAGATACGACTGAAAAGGACACAAACATTAATGGAGGGCCAAGACCTGAAGTTTTTCAGTATCTCGATAACCATTAGCCTTTAAGCTGTGGGAATCGACTTCACTTCTATTCATATAACTAGTATTGGGTAAGTTTTTCGATACTTTCGATACGTTTGAAATCTTCGATACATTTCGTTGTTACCGCCAGGCTTTGCACTTATGAGACGGGAAGCTTGTTTGGTGTTGAAGATAGGAAGAAGGTCAAAATCAGCTGCTGCAATACTCTTGATACAGTTTGACACTAGGTCGTAATAGGCTCTTTGGTGAAGTAATTTACAGACTGTGATTGAGGATCGGATGAAGATCGCAGGGTTTTGATACTTAGTCGCTGAGGCATGGCATGAAAAAGGATCATGTCTAAGAAATGGAGTAAAATTCTGTTTGTCAATTTTCACCACTTATATCGAAAAAAATCGAAACAGTATAAGAATCTCCAGGGCTTAAGTTTCTAAATTGAATCGAAATTCCAAAGTACTGAGAGTACTGACACTTAGACAAGATACTGCCCACCATTAACTTAAATGTCACAGCCACTGAGAACTCACCAGCTCATGACTAGTTTGACGCTGGGCATCTTCAGGAGATTGTCGGGTAGAAGACTGATCTCTTTCATGATGTTGGCCAGACGGACGGGCAGCTCCTTCTGAAGGAACACGTAAGATTCTCTGCTACTTCCATCTTTTGAACCTTAAGAAGAAAGAAGAGAAAGGAAAGGTATAAAAACTGGCCATGAGATGAGAACATGTAGCATGAAATATAAATACTGATATACTGAGCTTGCAATCTGTGTGGTGATTTCATTTTTGCCAACCCAAAATTTCAGAATTTTTGTTCCTCGGAAGGTTTTCTTGGGTGGGNGGTGGGAAAGGAAAGACAAGGGCAGATTATGTCAGAAGTCTAAAATAATAAAAGCGATCCAGATTCAGACATTTTTATGCATCGAATTCGATTTTCGGAAGCACAGGCCGAGAGCTCACATTCACAATTAAGCAGCGCACTCGCAAAAAAAGGTAACGGGGTGTGGCTTTGTTTACATCTTAATCATGACGACGGTTGGGAAGATAGTGTTATGGCAAGTTGATTTGACGAAAATGAGTAATATGCGGATGATGCTTCGGAAATCTTGGGCGTGCCTTTCTTTAACTTATCAGATCTGTAGACGATTCAAACAGTGCGTTCCACATAAAAAAACAACAACAACAACCCACAGATATACTAAAACCTATATTCCAGACGACACAAGACGCCATCCTTGCCTTATAACCATTCACAACGCAGCAACCAGCATACAGTATACAAGCACGGTCGCCATGTTACGCTGAAGAAACATGTGTGGTTTATATGGAGGAAAAGCAGGTTTATAAATGTCAATGACGTCACTCATGGCATTACACCTCCTATAGTTTTTGCTGTTGCTGTTGTTGTTGTTCCGTGAGGCCTTCTGCATTTGATTTCTCACAGCAGCGACAAAGAATAGTAACAACCGAACGGCGTATAGAAATAAAGAAAAATCAGGATCAAGGTCAAGATAACAGCATGGCACGTGATGTATGTACTTAAGCACGCACGTAGGCCACTCCACGTGAGTGGCACAGAACGCAAATACAGTAGCCTACAGGAGTCAACCGAACACATGGACTTAAGTATGATTCACGATGATAATAAGGAAAGTTCATTAACAAAAAAAAAACAACATGCAGATGGCGCACTCATTCACCCGTCCTTAAATAAGTGGATTATACGGACTGTCAAGTATGCTCTATCTCCACTGCTGATCTTGATTACCCAGAAGTCAGAGAACGTTTATTTATCTAGACTGCGATTTCCTGGCAACAAACAAGCATGCATGCCACATACAAGTCTTTAAATGCACTAGCCTCATTCTTGGCACAATAACTCTTTCTGAGCAGCTGCCAGAGCCAAGGTAAGCCATGCAAATCAATGAAGATCCTAGGCACAAGTGATCTCAGCCCAGTCGCAATAAAACTGACGGCTAAACTACTAAGTCAACTACAATACGAATGAACTCGAACTCCAAGGACCCATTTCATAAATTCGAGTACGTGACACATTGCAGTTCGTAAGTAAAATCTTTAAAAAAAAATTAAAGACATGAGATCAGGGCATTACAACGAATAATTATTTGAACTTTTCGTGCATCTGACATGAGGCTGATTAAAGATCACGAGGTCCCACCGTGATACCCATCGCGCTATGGGGTCCCAAATTTGAAATACAAAGAGCTTGTCTTGACAAAGCGAAAAAGGGTCATAGTGTCCTCAACAAACAGTCTAGCCTTCCCATGATATTTTAGACATCCCTGCCTTACGTAAGCAAATAGTGTCCTTGTACAGTGAAGGCAGGTTTAAATTAGCTCCCGACACAAAGCACGGTCGGCAAGCAGGTAACAAAACGTTCACTCTACCTTTGTGTTTGTACACGTCTCACTTCGTCTCTTCTCTCTCTCCCTCTCTTTGCACCTGGCACCCTGCCTCCCTCTCTCTACCGCTTCACCATTCTCAGTTCCCCTTTAATTTTTCAGTCATTCATTTCTCTCAGCGCACTCACTTTAGAAGACAAAAAATCAAAACCACAAAAAAAAACGGGAGGGGGGAGGGGAACGGAATTAGCTACGGAGTATTCCGTATCATTCTAACTGCCGTTATAAAGGTGCCCAACAAAAATCCTGGAATGTAATTGATGAACTGCAAAGATTTCCCTCACGAGACAAGGTAACTACGGTTTAATTATAAAATAAAAAATGGCAGACAAAGGAGTAGGGGAAGAGAAAACGAAGAATCAGCTGTGACGCAAAAATGGCTCAATGGCATTACTTATTAACAGAAGAAAGTGTAATGGGAAGAGATGCCAAATATCACTGAACACTTGTGGAGAGCCGAAGTCTCTCTAATGAGGCCTTAAGCCAAAATCTCTCTAATAACGTCATAGCTCTCAATAGCCGGGGCCGACCGTGGTGCCAATGGTGTGTGAATAAAGATAAATGGAGACTGAACTAAGATAGCGTTGCTGGAGTAAGAGGAAATGAATGCGAGACTGAGTTAGAGGGAAGGGAATCAGGCGAAGGTGAGGAAATAAAGGGAGAGATAAGGATAGAAGTGGACAGAAAAATGGAATAGTGCTGAGTGGCTGATTATACAGTCATACACAGACTGCAGATTTGCTAGGTGTCTTTGACTGAAAACAGGAAGGGTAATCATAACTCCTACAATAGCACCTGATTAAGGCGTGTACTACATGCTAAACAAGATGAAGGGCTGAACATCGACAATACGAAATGTGAATACATGTAATCCAAATGTGTGGTAACTGTATATGTTCACGTAGCTGTGTGCAAAATGTTATGCCGATTTCATGTTGTCATATCCGACTATGTGTGTGTTAGCTCAGTTAGCTCAGATCTGGTGCAGAGTGCAACCGAAAATCAGCTGATGCCGGCGGCCTGTTCGACTTATGACGTTAGTGCGACGTATCTTGGCCAATGGAAGGGCTCGTGTAACTAGGCCGAAGTTTGTTTCGAGCATGGGCGTTGAGCACCGTCTGCGGTGCATGCTGGCAACTCACTCCAAGCCATTCCTCCGCATTACGATACTGATAAACCGATAAAGCTCGGGGGGAAAAGGTAGGCAAAGTCTGTGGTGCTGACTATGCAGCAGAGAGTATCTCATTCTCAGATCGCCTTTGGTACCAAATACGCTGCCAATATCAGTGAAAAACCTACTAGGTGGGGACATATTATATATTACTTCCCACTGTTTAACACATGTGTTAACGAATGATATAATCGTGGTTAAAAAAAAAACAACAAAAAACCAGATCCATGTGCAACCTTTTTTTTTTTTTTGGTTAACGTAAAGAGTTATAATTCTTCATAAAACCGTCAAACTCTTAGGGTTTTGAGCCCGCTGTTCACAAGAATTATGGTCAGCCTTCGCAATTAGCATACTAAGCACACAAAATCTGTGCGACCGTACATTCAGCGGTTTAGAAAGGATTGAACGCTATCATTTTTGCGACTAAACGCTTTGGAGAACCACAGAGAAATATCTATGAAACCAAATAAGTCACGATGGCCAGAGTTTTATTGTAGGTAGATCAGGACAGGCCCACAAATCATGAAAGCTTATTTTGGAACTCCCAAAAGTTCTGAATCATTGCCAACAAAAAACTCTAAGCCTATTTAGTATTTTGTTAAACTCACTAATACTTTTCTAGCATCGCCAATCTGCGTACCTTAAAAGAAAGATTCTTTCAAATGTGTTGAAACAAAATGAAAATGGGTAAACACTTTTTTTTTCTCTGCGTGAGAGAGATTGCAAATGGTACTGTTATCAGAAAACGCCAAAAAATTCTAAAGAAAATGATCCAACATTCTGATTTGACCTAATCTATGGAATACCACCACATAGGCCAGCGTGGTCGATAAGTTCTGTGGTGCGGGCAGGCGGGGAAACATCTTGCACTTTCTTATGATATAGTGATGACGACAAGAGGAGGTCAAACTGACACAGACGTCTTGGAACAGAATCAATCAGTAAACAATCACCAAACACTAGTAGGAAATGAATATTATTGCCTCCACAGTTGCAAAGAAATGAACATTATCTATGCCATGACGCATGCAAAGGTATGATACAAAGGTCAAAGTGACTGCCTCCGAGATTTCTCAACCATAATATTAATAGCAGGATAAGCCTAGACATGCTGAAGCCTTGTCTGAAAGGTATTTGAGCCTTGGGGATCTTTTTGCCCTGCGTGAAGAATTGAAAACAAAAGATGCCAAGTAGAATCAAATCCTTGCTCGAGTAGAACAAAACCAAAAAAAACCCCACAAAACAACAACAACATGATTATACAGTTCTGCTGAAATGGAATGTTTGAGAATTGCGGTAACTTAGAAATATATGTTCATACATTCAGAAGGTACACAACCAGCATCTACACGTTTGCTGCAAGGGATTGGACACCCTCGGAGTCGGGTCTCGTCTGTCCAGAGTGCAGCGGTGTGGGTTTTGTAAATCAATAACCAGTAATGCTTGAGCATCGCCCTTAAACGTCTGTGTCAGGAACAGAAGGAGATGGTAGACGATACAAGAGGAGATGGTAAGAACTGAAAAATTAAAATGTCCAATGCACATCAGTGTCTGAAAATGACGTACAACTTGGCGCAGTCGTTTTCTGGTTTGGTCCTGTTCGTACTAGTCAACATCGCCACAATAATCACTAGACCACCACTAAGGCATACGACAACGCCCATAAAATGCGGTCAACTGACAAGGCGGGGCGTGAGCACTCTCTACTGTGTTGATGTGAATTTACACTGAGTTGACCTCTAGTTTCCCACAGCTGACGTTAATAACACGTATTGGCTTCACACGCACATCCCATATTAAGTGGCCTAATTCTGTCGCCTATAGCAAGTCAGGTGAAGAAGATGAAAGTGGATGGGAATGTGGGGAGGGGGAGGACAGGGTATGGGAAGACACCGATGGAGCCAGCTTCTGATATGAAATAGATACAGCGAGTTTGAGGTTTCATCAAAAAAAATCAACGAGTTTACTTAAGGATAGAGCAAAGAACAGAGCATGATTAAAAAGACAACTGGCTCCACCTCCCCGACACCTATGAGAGTACTTTCGCTGGGCTACATTCTTTTTCTCAGAAAATAATTTATCTCGAAAGCTCCGTGGATATGCAAAAAAAAAAAGCAGCAAAAATTTTAAGTATTTATGATCGATACCCACGACATAAAGCGTTTACAAAGGAACTGCAGGATAGGGATGGGTGAAACCTGGGGAGAGGAGAGGAAAATGTGATCACCCCCCCAAAAAAAAAGGAGAGAAGGAGGAGGGAGAGGATAAGATGTGCGCTTATCAAAACATATAGATGGTGTCGAAACACCAGATCGGTTTTGATGAACGCTGTATTTACTTTGGCAAAGCTCTCAATACTTTCGAAAGCTAAACCATTTATAAATAAATCTATGACAGGGATCGGATGGGACACGTAGAGTACTGGAAAGTTGAAAATCTGTTAGTTTTATTCAGTGGCGAAACTCGTCACCAGAAACAATAACATTATGTACAGCAACAATAAACACATACCAGCAACAATTACAATAATAACAGCAACGGTAAGAAACTTAAAAAAAAAAAGTTTTATCTCTCCCAAACATTTTCTGAGATCAAAATACTGAAACAAAGATACACTTATGAACATGTGAAATTGCCACACAAAAGTATTTCCTCAGATCATATCGACAAAAGCATACGTTATGTTTGAAAGATAATTTTGTCAAAGACGAAAAAAAAAAATCCTGCGACCTTACATTTTACGTAACCATTCTCTGAACTTGACAGAGCTTACCAAGAGTGCACATGTTGACAAGAAATCAACCCCTTCAAAACCTGCTGCGCTTTGTGCCTGTATCTCATCCACACAATTTCTTGCAAGAAAGAATAATAAATAACGCGCACAGAAGATGACAGATTTTCTGCTGCGACTGACAAGAATGGTATATAAAGCTTTGCTTCTGAAGTCGAAGGGGCTTTGGGAATGGGGAAGGGTGGGGAAGGGCGTGAGGGAGATTGGGAGGGTTTAAGGAACTTCTAGTTACAAACAACAAGAAAGGTAGGGAGGGGAGGGGAGGGAGGGCGCTGACGAAGCAGAAGTTTTTTTTGTTTTTTTTGGATGCCTAAAAATTTCACTCTGTCTAACCCATCATTGACGTAGGCCTGAAAGTGGCTTGAATGTGCCCTCTCCCTTTCATTTCCGTTTTCGTATGGAGATGGAAGGCGTCCCATACTACAGAGATTCAGCAATGATCGATTAAACCTTGCAATGACAAACTGCAGATCGGATCGTGAAATAATCACACTCTTCGTGTCGTTGCATCACTTTCTAGGCCCAAACATATTTGTGGATACGAGTTTCAAATATATAACAGTGGTTATCTATAATGATTTTAGCTCTGTGATATGAGACTATGATTATAACCACGCAGAATAAGATTTGGCTTACAATCGATAAGTCTTGTGGTGACAAACTGCAGGTTGCATTGTGAAATGATAACATTCTTTGGAAAGTGGCATCACTCTCCGGACTGGCGAGAGATCAATGGTAGTGATTACTCATTAGCTCTGTGACCCACGGCTAAGAATGATACGGCCCACGATCGATAGACCCTGCTGTGTTAAGCTGAAGCTCGGGTGGGTGTGGTGAATTGATTGCATTCTTTGTAAAGTTGCATCAACTTCCATTCCTCGCCGCTATGTGGGCCCGGCGGCATCAGTGGTAGCTTAAGAGCTATGGGATTCCGTGGAAAGTATCATATAAAACCATACGTTGAACATTATATTCAAGAGAAAGTACTTTTTTTTTTTTTGGTTTGAGATACGCATGAATCAAAGGCAATATCATAGAGCTCTCCCAACGGCTTGAGGCTTGCTGATGGTAAGGGGTAGGGGTCGAACTAAGAAGTTCAGTAAGTTTCGTGACCAAAGTAGAGATGCTAACACACCCCCGGATTTACGTACGCTGATAGGCAGAAGAGACAGCGGACCGTGCGCACATGTAATTGTAATCTGAGGCAACGTACAGTATTATGTGTTATCCTTTGCGACCGGTCGAATTATTCTATCCTGCGAGTTATAACCAATCTAGACAGGTCATTAAATCGTCTTTGTTATCGGTTGGGTCTTATTATAGCATGTGACCTAATACGTCAACGCAGGCGAATTCTATCATTAAGTATCGATCCAGATGGCCAAAGGTATGCTATAACCGAATAATCGACTCATCAGTAATTAGCCCCCGCACTTTCGCCCGTGTCCGTGGTTTTGATTTTGGCACAGCTACACCATGTTTATGTCTCGTGTGACGTCAGAGGAAGTTACCTCACGCTATGTGGGTATTTTTATGTACTCCTGGCACAAGAGAACAGGTTATCATGGCAAGGTGAAGGCGTTTGTGGGAACTGATTGTATACCGCAAACCCTGTGTTTACCTCACAGTTGATGTTCAAGGGTAAGGAGAGTGGGCGTACGAGCAAGACTAATGAGGGTAATGAGAGAGGCAGGTATATTAGAGAAAATTGGGGTGACGAAGAGAAGAGTGTGTGTGGGTGTGTGCGCGCGCGTGCACGTGCCTGTGTATATGTGAACGTAGTATGTATGTATGTGTGTATGAGTGAGGTAGAGAGAGTGAGAGAAAGAGAGAGAGAGAGCGAGAAGGAGAGAGAGAGACAGAGAAAGAGAGAGTTCCGGCAGTGAAAATGTTTACTGCAAGATGTTAGCATGCAAGAAATGATAAAACTCAGATGTTGAAGGGCAAGGAAAAAACAAATCATTCATTAGCAAATCGTCATGAAATGTGCAACAATATCACGGCTGCAAGTCTCATATTATTATCCCAGTAGACCTGATCACTCAATATCATTCTCAACCTCCAAAGGGACATTCAGTCCCCTTGCCATTTTACGGGCACTGATCATCACCATTCAGACAATGGCTTCCATTGCCAACAGCAAATTACCCAATTCAACAGGTAGATGGGCTGAAGAAACCTTGGATAAAATCTTTCCCCTACCATTTACAACATGGTCTTGGCGAGATCGAACCTATGACTCTTTGATTGATCCTAAATGCCATAACCACTCAGCCACACTGCTCCACAGTTAGCACGGGCTTCATCAACGACCGACATTTCATGAGATAACAGGGTTATCATACATCACTCAGAAATTCCGAGACGAGTGCACTCTACAACCTTTTAACGGACACTATACTGTTGTGATGGATCGTGACTGGGTCCGGTCGAAACGAGTGATAAAACCGGCCATGACACAACTGACCAGTTGTAATCATAACATGACAACGCAGATTTTAAACCATTCAACAAATAATCAAAATCCTCGAGAGAGAAGAGCGTGACAGGTACAATGATCAGAGCGGAACAGAGCGGATCAAGGCAAATGGAACAAGTCGGTGAACTTCGGTGAAGAGTTTTGAACTAATACAATATCAGTCAAAGGAATGCACTCTTTGCTGGACAATGGTAATGGAAGGTAACTGACACACCCACAAGTGGCTGATGATAAAGTGCTTAAGTCAAAGCTGAATATCAAGGCCGATACACAATCACATAAAAATAATATACTGATAGGTAGGATAATTATTCATTCAGGGTATTTCTCTATCAAAGGGTTTATATCAAGCATATCTAGAGTGAATGTCCTCTAATCTTTGGTATAACCTTTATCTGCGTTCACAAACTCCGAAATCTCCAAACACATTGTATTTTTCCAGACCACGTCCATCCCTTCAATTTCAAAGTCCCACCTAAAAATACACTGATCGAACACCGATATCCCTCTCATTCCTTTACTCCAAAGTTTGTATTACTTAAGAAAAACATGAAATCCCTCAAGAAATGTACAAATCTTCCCTCATATTTCGAGGGGGTGGAAGGGGTAGGGGGTGTCTCCCCCAACCCACAGGACCTGGAGTCAGAAGAAAGCACTGAAACATCGCAGACAATCGGCTCGAGCACATCGAGTAGTGATTGATTTGTTTTCTTAACCTTTTTTCTTATTTTTTTTTTGCACGGCACGCAGGCAGGCCATATTCTGCGTTTACATTACTTTCCTCTTGATGAAACAATCACTGTTTTACCGGTTCCCGACCTTGACTCAGGCACAGTGAAGACATGCTTAAATGTAAACATTAAAAAAGAAAGGTAATCTTGATAACGTAAATGAAGCTTGGTGGTTTCGCTTAAAGTAGACAACAAGTGATGGGAAACGATGCTCACAGAAACGAGCCAAAAAGCTTACTCTAGCGTCGTTATGCCATCGTAACGGGTGGTCGCAAATCCTGTGCAGGCATCCGCTCCTTGCCCTTTTTTTTTGCGTATACTAAATTCTAAATGACTAAACATACCCATAAAAAGCATATTATTTATATACTATACACAATACCTCCTTGGTGAGCTAAGAAAGAAAAGACAAAAGAGAATTGTTCTTAAGAGTACTTTAGCCAGAATTATCCCTCATTTCGATGTTTCTCTGTTTACAGTTTGAATGACGACAGTGCATGTGATTTGGATCTACATGCAGCTGTTGAGGATGCGGATGCTCGGAACTGAAAGATGTTGTTAACTGAAGATCTAACCCACACATTAAGAAAATAATGATGGTGCATGCTAATGATAATGACTTGGCAGAAGGAGAGGGAAAAAGAAACCCTTCAGAAGAACTTTTTTTTCCAAACAACATCCAGCCATGGGCGAATAAAATTGAGCAATGGTAATACAGTATATCATGCAGTGGCCGCAAAACTAGCTCATGTACATCATGGCCGCAAAGCTTGTGCGACAGACTGGCTGGTGAATGTTCTGTTGTGGACCACTACATTTTTTGATCCTCAAAACCTGCGTATATCTTTAAAAAAGAATGCTCTCCATTTGCTTCCTGTCCAATCAGGAATGTTGGAGGACATAAACATACTCCTGCTATCCATTTGTCTGAGTTAAGTGGACGCAGAAGGAGAAATTCATTCTTTTTATTTTTACTGGGTCTAAAAAGTTCGATTCTGGAATACTTCAGCTCGGCCCTTTTGCTAAGAATGGCGCAAAATGTTGTGCACAGGTTCATTAAACGTCGAAAGTGTCGGTTTGGGGGATTTCAGGGACGGAGTGCGAGCGTCTACAGTGCTTCGGAGGACGTTATTACCGTCCCGATCGTGCAGTGCAGAAGTGTTTTCTAAACGCATGCTGCGGCTCTTCTCGCCTTCGCAATAATACACTGTGTCCGGTCGTCGACGTTTTCGCCGATAACAAGTTATCGCCCGCCACAATTAAATTTCTGAATCACAGAAATAAGCGTGGGTTTAGTGCAGTTGTAGTATTATCATCAGGAAGGGCAGATCAAAATAATCTAGAAGAGCGATAATGTGGTACGTGACCAGTCAGAATGGTACTTCAAGTAAAGGTCGAGTTCAAGCATGTGATCCAATAGTATCTGAGTGATAGTGACAGACGATCTGTTAAGTCAGTCATTGAACAAGCCCACTGTCTGATGAATGTTACATCAGCCACTACTTGAAAGTACGGAGAGAAATGTCATGACAAGCAACAATACCAGAACTGAAACTCTGTCAAGGCAGCAGATACATGTACTGTATTTCCATGGAAATCAAGTTTAGGAACCCGAATGGTTCGAAAGTATTTTTGGTCTTATCCCCGATTTGAAAAAAAAAAAGAGATGAGAACTCCAGCGAATAACTGAGATTGGAAACTCTTTTGGCGAAGTCTAATTAACTCGATATAGAAAGGCTAAGCAAGAAACTTGAAACCGGTTTTGTATGCTTNTACGTGACCAGTCAGAATAACAGAGGCATGGTACTTCAAGTAAAGGTCGAGTTCAAGCATGTGATCCAATAGTATCTGAGTGATAGTGACAGACGATCTGTTAAGTCAGTCATTGAACAAGCCCACTGTCTGATGAATGTTACATCAGCCACCACTTGAAAGTACGGATTGAAATGTCATGACAAGCAACAATACCAGAACTGAAACTCTGTCAAGGCAGCAGATACATGTACTGTATTTCCATGGAAACCAAGTTTAGGAACCCGAATGGTTTGAAAATATTTTGGTCTTATCTCCGATTTGAAAAAAGGAAATGAAAACTCCAGCGAATAACTGAGATTTGGAAACTCTTTTGGCGAAGTCTAATTAACTCGGTGTAGAGAAGCTAAGCAAGAAGCTTGAAACCGGTTTTGTATGCTTTTAGAGTCAGAGGACAAGACTGCATCATTTCAAGGCATGGAAACTGACAAGATCGACAGGTGTGAAAGAACAAACAGGTAGCACAGATAGAAAGCGCCGACTGACAACACTGGTTCGCCTCCAGGAGATGAGAGTGGATATATTTACGTGCCCCAGGGTCATAGAGGTCATTATAGTATACTGAACTCTGCTTAATCGCACTGCTCGGGGGTCGGGTGGGGGAATAAACACAGTTGTGATTATCCAGTTACTTTGTTGAGAAAATACGTTACACACAGATTCTGTTATTTGAGAAGTTTGCAGTTAAGCGTCGAAACGTACATATTCTTCCTTCCTCTCCTTTCCCCTCTCCTACCTCTCCTCAATTCCAGGTACGAAAGTTTCCATTCTTAACAAGGTGACCTACTATCTTCCGTGATGTTGTTTGGACTTTCCTCACCGCCCTGAGAGAGATTGTTTATTCTATTCTCGGTCTCATTTTTGTGTTGTTGTTGTTGTACCTAGAAAGTCAAAAGCCAACAAGTAAGAACGATCCAAATTAACGGTAGGGTCAAAACTAAACTACGCTGCAAACATATTATTCATGTGAGTGTTCAGATGTTGCGGTTTCGACCTTACTTATTGATATGATGAACTTATTATCTCCCACACTGTAGTACTTTATCTCAGCCCATCTGTGGAAAACAGTTCTAGTTCACGGGTGGTTCATTCTACGGCACATCTCTCTGTACTAAACTTACCTTACTAATATTACTATACAAACCTTTTCCTCTACAAGGTTTTGTTCATGTATAAATTAGGGCTTATCATTATATTTTCTACGAAGTTCTGAATTAAGTTTAGGGAAGTAACTTCGATGCAATGCAAGAAATAAAGTGGCTTGGAAATCATGATAAGACAGGAGTATGGCAAGAGACCGATACATACTGGGGGCACTTAGCTCTTGGTGGAAGAAAGGTAAGGACAATGCCAATGAATACCAGGACGATGAAGAGTCACGACACTTGTAATAAGTATGTAAATCTCCTGTCTCCCTTCCCTTTAGAGAGTAAGCAACAGCGATTTCCCAGCGGTGCTCTTTCTTTCCGCAACCACAGTGCATAGAGCACTTTCATGGTTGGCTTATGCCTAGATGAATAAACTTGAACTTGAACATGGAAGAATGGATGAACGGCGAGGGTATGCCTGCGGATCCGCCACGGTTTCAGATGGATGAAAACGGAAACCGAAACTGTTACCGATAGAAAACGATAACAGAATGTGATGATAAAGTGAAGGTTACCGGCCTTCACTGCGCGTCGCGCAACATTTGGAGAAACATGCAAATCACAAGTAAATAATCCGATCATGTGCATGATTTCTTTCATTACAGCAGAATAAATTCTCACTAAGTCCTCCTCTTCTCAAACAGCCGCTAAGTCTCATTTTCCAAATTATATATTCTCAAACCTTTGCAACAAGCGGCAGGATATCAGAGAATACCCTTGATAAACTGTGACCAAACAACTTTACATATGCTGATCACCAACTGCAATTTAATAACAGCTATTAGTTACTTCATGATGGACCATCTAAACTCAGTGAGCGCCATTTTCTACATAACCCTTTTTCACAAACGTGGAGACTGACATTCTGAACTGAGACGTGCTGACATTTGGCAACGTGGCAGAACAAATATGCCTTCTATTTTGTGCGGACCGGAGAATGAGCGCCGTAATATTTGAGACTCTTCGATACAGGGAGGGAAGGAGTTGAGCTGTATGAGGAGACAGACAGATCAGTTAACTCGATGATATAAAAAGAAAGAAGTAGATGCGATGACAGAGGGAGGGAAAAAGCGGAGGAAGGTGGAGAAAAATATTGGCACCAGGATCCCTCGGTTGCCTGTGTTCTGAAATCTTGTTGTTGGGGTGAAAGCCAGAAATGAATGACGTTAAAGCGAGATGGCTGGCCAAGGTAGAAAAAAAATAAAAAGAGGGAACCCGGGGAGGGGGAGGAGGAAAGTTGAATCCGTTGGCAAAATCTGTCAGCTAAACTTCCATTCATGGAAGCTCGCGGTGAATAATACAGATGAAAGGTGGATAAAGTGCAGGGATAGAAGAAGCTATCTTATTCCCTGTACACATCCTCCATAATTCTCAGAGACATCAATATCTTATTTCATCCGCTTTCTACGGATGTCCAAGAAATCAATGTTTGCCTTCATTGGAAGGATCGAGAAAGAGAATGCAGCTGCATTCAAAACTAACGATTCCCTTTCTCCTCCTCCCCCAAGTTCTTTGCCTCCCTGGCGAAAACAAAAACCAATTTATAAATTTCTGACTTGGATTCACGTCCCGCTCTGAGACTTGCTAAATCAAGCACGTGTAACTGTCATGTATAAAACTCTTGATATATTTCACAGCTAACAAATCGAGCTTTTTCGAATGTCAGAGCCGTCCACTGATTTATCACCCACGGAGGAGTCGATGGCACTCAATAGCTCGGGAGTCGAAGGACCCCTGCATGATCTGCGTCATCAGTTTTGTTTTTTTTCATCCAGATCTATTAATCTTGTAGCTTAAAGTGCAAGAGCCTTGAAAACAGACTCGAAAAAGGTCGACCACAATAAATTATACATCCATTCGAATCTCTCCTTTCACACACATCCCCAACTGAACGCAAGACCTATGCATGTTGTATGCCGACATAATAATATGCTCTCCTCAACCCCTCTACTCTTTAATGTAACAGCAATTCCACCTCCCCCTATTTTTTTCTCTAGAACACTGCAACATCTAGAGACTGCATCTACATAAAACTGGTATGCCATTTCAGGCATAGCAGAGAACCATAATAATCAGCTGTATCATGAACGGCTACAGCGGCAACATATGTATTCTATAAATGGGAGACCCATGCAGTGACTTCAGACTTTCGCACAACATTACCACAGACTAGTTAAAGACTGAAGTTATTCAAATACATGGACGCATATTACTGAAATTGCATTTACTCGCCTTTACATTTCATTCTTCTAAATACTTAATTTCATGATGGCGAGGGGATGTTCTCAGATCACACGAGTTAAACGGACTGTTGATAATATACCCTGTCCAGTATGATGATCTATGCAGGGAGAGGGTATCTATGAATAAATCAATATGTGATCAGTATGATCAACAGTTAATGCAAATTAAATGAGCTACAGCGAAGTTAGACTGCGGATCTGGTCAGTGAAGATGGTAGGAACATTCACAGTTAAACTTCGACTAATGGCGTCTGGAGGCAATTCACTGGAGAGAGAGAGAGAGAGAGAGAGAGAGAGAGAAGAGAGAGAGAGAGAGAGAGAGAGAGAGAGAGAGAGAGAGACTGACAGACAGACAGACAGATAGAGATAGAGCGCACAAAATACGTGAGATAAATGTCTGTATACCCAGCAGAAACAACCCTCCATGACACGTAAAATGGGCGCCCCGAGGAAGGGAAGAGGGTAGAAACGTAGAGGGATGTGATGTGAGAGGATGATAGCATAAAATCGAGATTTGTGCTGATGCAACACTCCAAGCATCGTGACATGCAAAATGCAAAAATCGATACACCGTGCATCTTTAAACATCTCCTTCCCAACCCGTGTTGAACTGAAACTTTCTCGCCAGCTTGAGTGAAAGACGGAGAGACAGAGTGAGTGAGTGGAGAGGAAACGAACGAGTTAACCGCCTTAAACTGGTTATCACCGGCTAGCTTGAACACGAAAGAAGTAAGAGAGTGAGGAAGCCTAAATCTTGAAAAGAAGTAAATCGATCTGTTCAGTGATTTTTATTTTTTTGGTGGCCAGGAAAACAGGACTAGAGGCACAGAACTTTTATTTAAGAAACGAAGATAAAGAAGAGACCCGACCTTTAAAAGGGTTCCATCCCTGCAATCTGCAGACAGTGACGGTAGATCTAATCTTGAGCTCCGTACTCGCATGGAAGACCGTTAATAAATGGCAAATACAGGACGCCACTCACAAGAACGGGAGAGCTGGCCAGTAAGGCAATGAATCAGGACTAGACTATATTTCCGTTCCTTACTTTTTATTTAACCATTACGCTGGTCTCTCCCCTCCCCTATTTCACTGTCTTAAGTTACTCCACTAACATCCTTGCCCTGATGAACCAACCGGTAAATTGACAATCTCATCTTGGCTAATGAAAAAGCCAAAGTCCGGTTTCTGGCCTGAAAATGAGACGGCAAATCTAATCTACATGGAATAAAACCCATAAGAATCAACTTGTCTGACTGCACAAAACAAACGTAGACATCTCGTATAGTGTCTGTCGCTCTCACAAAAAAAAAATAATTCCTGGATCCGGTTATTTTTATTTATTATCATTCGGATTACACAGTAAACGTGTATTATAATTCGGAAAGAAAAAGTGGGGAAAGGGGGAGGGGAGAGAAGGAACTTTAGCCTAATCTTCCTAAGACTTCTTTATCTATGTCCATGTCTGAACCTATATCGCTGAGATTTTTGCCATTACCACCAACACTGGACGGATGTCCAGAACTATCTCTAGCAACCTAGAGACATGTCTCTTGTGTCAGTCAAACTTCAGTACTACTTGTCTGAACAATGTACTCCGCTAAAAACTTCACATCACCATTATCTAGCACTGTGTCTTTACCCAAACGATTTCACCTGTGCCAGACGCCCATATTGATTATGTGTCCCATTTATTCTCTTGCTGTACAAAGTAAAAGTGGGGAACTTCCTTCTGTCCATATTTTGTCACATGACCAGGGTGCAAACAATCAATTAGCAACATTACTTCGTCTCTTTGTGCGTCCCTTTGTCCTCTGAACATCACTTAATATTATTCACTAGTCATCCCTCTCTTTCGCTGTGATTCCATCCTCACCCCGCCCGCCCNAGATGGCTATGAATCAATATTTCATGTCTGTATTGAGATACAAGATTATCTGTCCCCAGGCTCGCTCAATGAATGTAATATCAGTTGTCCCAGGTCCTTCCTTTAAAAAAAAATAAAACAACAAGTTACAACCAGAAAAATCAATATATCGATGAGAGAAGGATGGTAAGGTGATGATCAATGCAAATATTACGGCCCGCCCAGGCGTGTTTCATTTGGCCAGCTATCTCAAGGATCCACATTTATATTGGCCGTTCATTTTCACGCCCGCTTTTATTCTCCTAATATCAGTTTCCTTTTCCCTGTCATAACAGCTCATCGATCTGCCAACAGTGCATTTTTTTTTGTGTGTTTTGTGTCTGTCCAACGCCTTATTTTTCAACGTCACGGAATTGTGTTTCCTTTCTTGTCGCTGCTTTCAAGGATTACCGTCTCATCCTAATGAATGTCCCCGGACTAATGCATCTTATTACTCTGGGAGACTGTTCTCACCGGGAGCAAACTTAATTCAAACGTCTTCCGTGTCGAAAAAAAAAAACTTCTCCATTAACGTAATACAGGGTAAACTGAGGAGATCTCTCTCTCCCCCTCCCCTCAGAACAAAAAAAAATCCATTTCCCCTGAAATTGTGTTCTGAATCAAAGACAGCCAATAATTGAGGATGCTTCCAATTTCAGCGTCTTCCTTCTCCGGCCCAAGGCAGTTACGACAAGTAGTGTAGCAGCCCACGTCCTACAAGTTGGATGTCTGTCATTCTGATAAAACATGCATTTGCAAAATTTCTTCAATTTCAAGATACAAAGGTCATCATACATTGTAACTCTCGCACAGCACAAAAAAGAATGTACGGCATACAGCTGACAACAGCGATCACAGAACAGCACTGCAACCAGCACAGATAATGCGAGAAGAGCAAAGGGTACTCCAGCCTCTATGCCTCAAACAACATACATTCAATTCCAAGGCCAGACTATAACTAAATCTTTGTTTACCAGTTCAAAATGTTACAGAAAGATAACTGGTATAATATTACTGGCTTGGAGGTTGGGGGAGGGAAGGAGAGGCAAGGGGGCGATTCTTTTGTAATCATAGAGCAGGTCTTTGAAAAAGCCTCAGATTAAGCTTCTGTCTGTATGTCACGGTCATGGGTATCAATCACAGACAAAGTTATTGACCCATATAACCTACATGTACGTACAAACCACAAAATGTGGGCGAGTAAAGACGAAATTCGTAGCTCAAAGTATGATTTGCTACTGCTCTCGAATTTCGAAAATACAAATACTGACGACGAAATTTATAAAATGATGTCGCAGACGCGCTAGTATAAATTTCTACCCCTCACTATTGACTACGATGCGAGCCTTGTTTTACCAGTAATAATATATAAATTTACTGTTTTGGCACAGCTGACAAAATCTGTCGACTTTTCAGAAATCACATTTCCTTTCAATGCAGATGAAGCAACATATGTGCATGCATGCATGCCCACATGCACGCACACAATGTTTTATTTTAAATACACACATACACGTTTACGCCTCTGTACGTTATGTCCGTCAAATTGAAACTATTTACGATATAGGCCTACCTGTAACATTAGCTCATATGCGTGTTCTGTATACCTCAGCGGTGGTGTGGTGTGGTGTAGTGTAGTGTGGTGTAGTGTAGTGTAGTGTAGTGTAGTGTAGTGTGGTGTGGTGTGGTGTGGTGCGGTGCGGTGCGGTGCGGTGCTGTGCTGTGCTGTATTGCATTGCATTGCATTGCATTGTATTGTATTGTATTGTATTGTATTGTATTGTATTGTATTGTATTGTATTGTGTGTTGTGCTTTGTGTTGTGTTGCAGGGTTACTACACGCTTCCCTAAATCCTAATATCCTCCATGCTTCCTTAAACTACTTAAATTTTCTAATACGTGCGATCACGTGAGGTTGATCACGTGAAGTTCGCTACGTGGTCTACCTTCGGGCTGACAGGGACAAAGGACAGAACTAAAACCACCCCTTCTACTTTCAAAAGTAAACTCGCACGAGATATGACATGTACATGGATTACACTACAGTGGAGTTTACTCAAGGGGTCATGCAGGTCGTTAACCTGGGTCTTATTACTCTTATCGGTTCTTAACTGAGGTGAAACTGGACGCCCAAGGAAGCCAAGACGCCCATGGATTTACAGCAGGTCTTGAGGTCATATCCCCGTAAATTCTTATTTTCTGCAAAGACCCGTGCTTCCAATACGACGGTTTTCATGCAGTGAAAGGCAAAGACTACTGCATTAAAGTCTCACGAACTCGAATTACATGATCTAACTTATTATCTAACCCGGGTGTTTTGAGTTCGGGAGTAAAATTCATTATGTATGTAGTTCGAGGTTTGTTTCATATGTTCACATGTCGTCACACATTCTACATATGCCGAAGTCATTGTTTTTATGATTTAAGTTGGTTATATTATTATGGTTTTCCATATATCTTCTTTTTCCTATTAAAACAAATGTAGAGTTTTGACTCAATATTGTACCCCAGTTGTACAAGTTAAACAATATCTGACTCACTGTTCTGCTTTGAGTAACAGGATGACAGCGCTAAATTTCTTAAAACATAAAAAAAAAAAAATGACTTAGGCAAATGTGAATGAGCGTGATGACACGTGAAACCATATATTATTATCTTCTTATTGCGCTTCATGTTTATCTTCATCTGAGACTACATATACGGGGGAGAGAGAGAGAGAGAGAGAGAGAGAACGAGAGAGAGAGAACGAGAGAGAGAGAACGAGAGAGAGAAAGAAAGAGATGCTTCTGCTTCTGACAGTTACTTTCAATTATGCTGATATTCCAGTAGATATAACAAAAGTGTAACATGGCTCTAGAGCTCTTTCCCCGTGCCATAGCGAGCGGTTCTTGATACGAACATAACATTTAACAATGAGCATCACATTACATGCGTATTCTACACAAGACAACGTCTCAGTACAACATACATAATTATTTAATTTGCAGGTACAGCTACCAGAAAAAAAAAGAACATGGGACATACGACAACCCCAGGTTATTTTCTAACGAATGGAGACGGCTTAAGGAATGATCTGAGTAACACAGCAGGGAAGAGACCAACATTAGGTAATTTTATTGACATCAATTCCCTTGAATCCACTACGTAGCGCTCCCGCTGTTCTGGGACGCATCTCGTTTTTCATTTATTACAACTTTAAACATTAAACGCATATCTATTTCATAATTTCATACAACTAAAAATTCAACACCATAGTTCCCTTAGGTAATAAGCCCTGCCAGGCGACATCTGGCACCCCACATCTGGCGCAGAAATGCAATTCAGTCAATATGCGTAAAGAACATAAAATAGGACCCACAGCTGGAGATATATAAGATATTTTGTTCTCTACCTTTGTAAATTTCAAGCATCACTCTGATAGCACTACAAACTTGTTTATGACACGTTAATGGATATGTTTATGACATCCCAGATATTAATCATGTGGAACCACAAGTCTTTACAGTTAATAATACGTCCACACGTTTTTCTCAAATCTACAATGCCAAAAGCAGACAACGGCCTTGAGGCCCAAAGTGAGGTTCGAGAAGTACCGTTCTTTACATTTGCGAAAAATGACCCATTCAAGTCAACATTGGATATGGTGGCCACTGCACTTCTCCTCATGAACAAAAAAAGGGGAGGGGGGGGAGTAAAAAGGGAATGACGATGAGGCATAATGTATCCGATCGTCAGGTGTCCAAGGCAGGGCAGATTTGGTGGCGAAAGAAGACAATAATGACAACTGTCTGAAACCCCTCTCTCTCTCTTCCCCTTTCACCTTCGTGATCCCTGTCTAATGACAAGTCATGGCCATCGTCTTAGTATATGGCGTACCTTATATTACAGGAAGAGTGCACTGCACCTATAATAAATCGCGACATGAAATGCGAGGAGACATACTGGAATTCATTAACATCATCCAGCTAGAAAAATGAACTTAATGTCACCCTGTCAAGAACTGTCATAAAATCTATTGTGCCAGGCTCTGAATGCATGCGAAGAACATCAAGTATACAGCGAGTAAAACCCGTAATTGTCTGGCACAGTAAATTGTTTCCAGCTGTTACTGCTTTCTGGAAAATGCGGGCACCATCAGCTGGTTATTATTAGAGTCAATTCGACTTAGTCGCAACTCCTCGGGAACAAAGAAATTGTTGCATTTAAGAAGAGTTGCGCATATCCAGTGACTTTTTACTTAGAAATAATAGCATTTTATTTTGTGGAAAACACTCCACTTAAGCAGAAGCTGTGATTATCCATATTGCAGATATCGAGATACAATAATCATCATGACAAGAATTCTCCTCACATCCAGTTCGCTCTGGTAATTTACACAATTTGCTACGGTTCTATTTTGAACTGATACTTGGCCTCCCAGCTTAATGAGGAGAAGAAATAGGTCAATTTAATTGCCCAGCTGATCCTTTCCTTCCCATCTTGATTAGGAAGCCTGATTCTTTTTCACCAGAGTAACTTAAAACCACGGTCCAATTTCAGGAATGCTACATTTTGAATTTGCGTCTATCTACAGATTTTTGGACACATGAATTATTGAAAAGCTTATCTTAAATGTTCTGACTACTCTATTTCCTCCAGTACTGTTTGACCTAACAGACCCGATTAACTTGGCAACCACACTCTGGTAGGCAGGTAGGCAGGCAGGCAGGCAGGCAGGCAAATAGACGCAAACCTGTGATCACCGACCAATTTATTGTCTTCCTGGACATATATTAGAAAAGACGACAAAATAAAGTTATCAGGTTTTGCCATTTCCGTGCCATTACCGTCCTCATTCTTTGAGGACTGGCTTGGATGACTGTTTTATTCTGGGACAGTCGTTCAGGATGATTCATTATTTTACTATCTTGTTTCAAGAGTGGCAATAATTCTTTCCCTACTGAGATCAAATAGAACCTTTTGTCCTCCTTTCGTTTTTTTCTTCATATCCAGTACTATCTAGTTTGAATCAGTCAGCTGGCCTCACAATTAAGTCAGAACCATGGTCCCTTTCGCCGAGAATATGAGGTCAACTCGAGAGTGAGGAGAGAGTTCAGAGGAACCGATGTCATGGTTACGCCATTCTTCTTCTTTCTTCCTACTACTGCTGATCTGTTCTGGCCAGGAGAGCTCAGGACTCCACCTCAAATATGATGAAAAGAAAGCAACCCACGAGATTGATCAGACAGCGTAAGAGGCTTGAAGCCTGAAGACTTATGAAAGCGAAAAGAAAAAAAAAAAGCTAAAATATAAATTAAGAGACGAGACGAGACAAAGCTGGTGGATACGAAGATTTGAGGATTTTCAACCAACAGAGGCGATCTACACTAGGTGGCTGACAGAAAACGAACGTTCCATCGAAAAACAATGAAGATTTAATCATGCTAGCTCGCGTGCCATACTGATACTCTTCAATAATACAACTAGATTACGGAGAAACACGTAGGTAACACAAATTTGGCTAATAACACCAAAGCATCCTAAAGTAGCTTCAGGTTATGCAATGCAGTAAATAACAGGCTCAGACAGTGAACTGTCGCAGCCTTCTAGTTTGACGTGGGTGGACATTTGCAATACGTGGCTAAAATAATGCAAATGTGGATCTTCGTAAAACTTCATATCCATACAGAAAGAGGGGGCGGGGGATTAAAGTAATGGTTCACTCAACAATGGCTTAATATCTGACTAACTAAACGAGCGACATCGTTATGGACATTTCTCTGATGAGCTTCCTGAACTGGGATCGGTGGCGGATCTTGGAATTTTACGTGGAGGAGACACCAACTGCTTTGTCTTCCTCCACCCTCCCCACTTTTACCTTTTAGAAATGAACAACACTCCCCAACGGCGAGAGAGAGAGAGAGAGAGAGAGAGAGAGAGAGAGAGGAGAGAGAGAGAGAGAGAGAGAGAGAGAGAGAGAGAGAGAGTTCGTGCTGACTCCATATCGTCCACGAGTTGATGCGACAGAAGTAGGATGGACCAATGTGCGGACTGTTGGCACATTAGGGGTCACAGATGATACGGATGAATGGTTTACAAGTTACATGTAAGTGTTGTACGTGTGGTTACAGCAAGCAGGGTAAATCCGACATAAGACTGGCGTATGCAGCGGAGATAAATAATGAAAATAACCACGTGATTCATATTTAAACAACCCCCCCCCCCCTCAAAGGTATTATAACAGTACAGAATTCTGATCCATACAGATCCAACAAATCACGAGCTCATTAAAAATGTATTGTGCTTGTGGAATGACGCAAGAGCCTTAAACATTTTCCGTTGTGTGAAAGAGATTAAATCTGAACATACATACTAAATCCATGTCCTTTCAACCCCAGCCTCTCTTTCTCCCTTCTTCCAACCGACACACCCTGCAAAATACTGGCAGCTAGTAGGTGTGAAATAGAATGACAGCGACTATTGTCAAACGCTGCTTTATGACTCATCAGGCAAGAAAAGCCACTAAAACACGAACACGTGAATACACTGTATTAGATAAACCATTTAATTAAGATTAAGAGGCAAGAGGTATAGACACAACAGGGCTGCTGATACCATGTAAATGTAGTCACATGTAACTATACAGCAGTGTGGATATTATGGATATATTTTCAACTTTGTCCTCCTGGGAAGTGAATCAGAGGACCTGGAGCATTGGGTACACGGCATGCTGTATCAAAGGATCCCTTTAGCTTTACATTATCGTACAGAGAAATGTTTTTTTTTTTTTTTNCAGAGAAAGTTTTTTTTTTTTTTTTCACTCTTGCCATTTTTCTGACTTTTCTTCCATCTTCCACCAACAATTTTAACAACAACAAATTAAAAATTACTCCTTCAGATGTGGTCACTTTAATTAAGTAAGAAACATAACTACTTGTGTACTTTATATATTTTTTTGCCTCCGGATTTACATAACCAGTGATACAGATCTGAAAATTTCATTTCGACAAAATTACAACCATGAAGGACTGTGACTGAGAATAAAAGCTCCTCTTCCTTCAACCAGTATACAAAGACTGTGCTGTTGTGCCCCAAAAAATCGTGATCCTTATACAGAAGTGATAAAAACCCAAAAGTGTATCAGAGTCCATAGCCCAAGTGCTAGATCATACTGAAATATATGACCTAAAAACTGACCCTGCAGATGATTCCACAACAACAGACCAGCACAGCTCCTGAATAAAGGTGAAGAGCCCAGCTAAGAGACTGGTCTTGGTAGAACAACTTGCTCTACAAGGGCAATAAGACGTGTGTAGTTTTATCATAAGTGAAAAAAGAAGATTTTTAACCTTCCCTTCTCTATTATTGACCTTTAAACAAGTTCTGGAGACAATTAAAGTACATTTCCACTCCTCTGTACTGCTACTATCAATGACTTGGTATAAGAGAAATCAGATCATGAAGGTTTCGAAGGTGATGACATCGTCATTGGGGAAGGGGGTGGGGGGAAGAGTGAAGAAGAAGAGCTCTTTGCCTCTTCCTGTCTCAAATCAGGTAGACAGCATGGTGAAATCTTCTGCACAGATGTGTAGTAGTAGTAAGCTTTTCTTATGCAAATAGTTTATTATCCTCATCACACAAGAGATGACGTGATTTTGTCAGCATAATAAGTTATAATATAATCCTCTTAAGAGAGGCCTCACACAGTAGGTTAAGATTAGGCTTGCCCTGCCAAATAAGGCTGAACAGGAAGGGATTCTCTGGTGAAACACAGTACCCGGAGCTGACGAAAGAGTGATCTTAAGTTTGCAAATGCCAACCTTTTTAATGTATCTGAACTTCAATTTCAGTCATCCAAAATTATCTCTTCACACACCCATTTCCTCTTGCAGCCCCAAGCTGCTTGTGTTAAGTGTCTCATCATATGTAGCAGACAAAATGGATCACCTCTGGGGATGGGGATTCAGCATAAGTAGCACCAAAACAACTTTGTAATCTCACTGCAATAATTGAGTACATTATAACAATGCGTAATCTAAAGAAGCGCATACAAAAATTAGTGCATCCTGGTACAACTGTTACAATGACTGATGATTGAGTACATGTCTAAAGACAACCAAAACAGAACAGAAGAGGGAAAGAGGGGTATATCTAGGTGATACACAGCATTAGGGACAGCAGCTAATATCCATTTCCTTTTCCTTATTGGCCACAGAGCTGGCAGTTGGCATGAGTCACAGTATTATGAACAATAGTGCTAGTGGTTCAAAATAGAAAAGCAGTACCGGTATTCAACAACCTGCACTGTAACACAATCTGGTCATGACTTTTCTCATGTTTTTGAGAGGGTTTCCAGATGCCCCTCGAACTGCTAGATCTAGATATACCCCTAACCCTAAAGCCCATTAAGATCCTTAATCCCTACTGCCCATTGAAACAGAAGTATCAGTGGAGATGTATGAGGGATGTCTGGAAATCCTCCCTTTAATTGTATTATGGAAATTTCCTACAGCTTGATGTCTGGAAGTTTTCTCAAACTGAGAAGCTATCCACAGATACTGTGGTGTAATGTCACATTAACATATATTCTTTATATACCAATTCCTGCATCAAGATGTGAAAAATGCTGAAGACAAGAACATATTATGATGAAGAGATGATTTTGCTGAATGGTGCAATCACATATAAGTAAAAGAATAATCAAGTAAAGATGCACTTCACAGTGTTTTCTCCCGATCATATGAGTTGGGGGAGACATTGTTCCCCTTCTCATATCATTGAGGGTAGGAATGTAAAGGTTTGGAGGGATTTTAGATTTTCTCAAGTAATGGAAACTTTGGGGTGCAGGAAAGATAGGAAGATGGGAATGTGTTCAATGGAGTGTGTTCAGTATATTTTTGGGGAGAGTTTTAAATTTAAGGACTGAATTGTGTGAATGTGCAGTCTGGAGAAAACACTTGACTTTATCATGAGTCTCACAGTGACCCACTTTTTCACCATATAATGTGTAGCAACAAGTAGAGTGGGAGGGTGGGCATATAATTATTAAGGCAAGTTAAAAAATTTTCATACAGGAGTATAAAAGCAAAAGGTCTAACTTGAAACTACTTAAAATGTAATTAATAATAGGTCATTAACAGACTCAGCTGCCCCAACTCCATAAATTAAGTTCTGTATAGCAAAACAAAGAAAATGCCGTAATTTAAATGAAAAAGCATACATTTTTTTTGTCAAGCTGAACACAAGTTTAATAATTATACCCTAGTCTGTCTAGATTAGAGGTCTTCAGAAGATATTCATACACACTCTCAAACATTTCACAAGATATCAGCTCTACCTGCACGGCCAAATTCCAAGAGCTTCTTCAGTGATAGTGGGGAAGGATTGAAGTTGGCATACTTCTCAAACAAATTTGAGGTGGATGATAGCGTCTTGCTTATGGCACGAAGCCTACACAGCGAAAACTTCATTTTGGCACAAATTACTTGGTGGTCCACAGGTAATGAAAAAAAAAAAATTCAGTCAAGCTTGAACAAATTTCAATTGTCTGAATAAGTTTTGTCAAAACAATTAGACCTCTAGACTATATTAGGCCTATGACTATGACTGCCTGGCAAAACTGTAAACACTAAAAATCCCATACTAGTCTAATGCCACTTCCAGTTTTGATAAGAAGCTGCACTTTTTTTTTTTTATGGCTAAATCACTTCACAATAAAAGAACTGTTTTAACACAAGGCACTGTTGATGAGATAGACTTTGTTCTGTCATGCCTAGATCAAGACTTCACAACTATAAACCTCCTCCTTGTTATTGATGCAAATGCGGTTTGGGCCAGAATCGTGAAGCGGCATTTTATATCGGGCATTCACTAGCGCTAGACCAGAACTTTCCGGTTCGGTTCTCTCCATGAGCTCAAGCCATCTTCAACTTCTTGAAGTTAAAAACGATGTCAGAATCCCATTAGAACAACACTGGCAACCTTTATCTCTTTCGTGCAGAATGAAAGTTATCTTTGTACAAAATGTACAGCAGATGAACTGACCCATTTTAGGCTCAAACGAAAGATCGCCTGAACCAGCTGTAAACGTTGACGCGACCTTGACTTTGCTCTACATAAAAACACTAAAAACGTGAATTGCCACCAACAACGGGGCACCCCTACGTATTTTTGTGAAACAAATCTCGGCCTCAAACAATAAGTAGGCCTAACCATACGCTATAGTGGACAATACTAAATAACTTGAATTCGTGATCCCTACTGCAACAGTTCACATTCTTTCTCTTGGTTAGCTCTGTCATGTTACCAAATAAAATTCAACGAGTGCTGATCAAATGTTAAGATTTGGTCGCATGTTACTGAAGTTTAGACGTCTAGTCTAGTATAAAAATTTTGTTTGGTAGACGAAATTTAATGATCAAGATCTAGTCTACATCTAGTCTAGACAGATCTTCTAGATCTAAACTTGACCTACTGCCTTTCTATTAGAGGAGCTACGTTCGCTTCGACTGATGGTCCTGTCTCAACGGGCATTAGTGTTAGTCACTGTTAGGGTTAAGGGTATGGTTAGGGTNGGGGTGGGGGTAGGGTTAGGATTAGGGTTGTATTTGTACGAAAATCCTTCCGTTAGAAGTATTAGTCTATTGACTAAAATAATAGGCATCACTGTAAAAAGCTGATCATTTAAGATAGAAAATAAAGCATTAAAAAGTAAATTCGTTACTCACCGAAATCAAGAAATTGCTGTATCGAAACTGGAGATGGATGGAATTGAGAATAATAATCCAACCATTGTCCGCTGTTGTAGGGATTCATCCTCACTCTGGACAACTGATGCAGAAGAAATCTTGTGATTCTCATGTCTGTCGCTTAGACAAATTGACGACTCACTACTTAATAATAATCTGTGGCTCTGCTTAACGTGATTTAATTCCTTTTCCAACTTAGACATAGATATTGCAGGCCTTTGAAATTTCCCTACTAAATCTACAGCTACGAAAATACACTGCAATGTCTGTGACAGATATCCGGTGGGATCCAGTTCTTGACACGGTGTATGCCTACCTAACTAGTCTAGATGAGATGCCGTAGATCTACACTTCTCACTAATAATTTCTAATTAGGTCTGATGGGCAGACAGAGTTGATAAGAATATCAATTGATTAGGCTTGAATCTGATGGAAGCTTGCTTCTCCACTTCCAGCTGGCATGCGGTCGGTAGAGAGCTAAACAGCTTAGGTCTATCAACTTTAGTTTGTCCTCTCGAAACGGATCAGTGAAAGATCGATAGATGACTGGAAATTTTACTTTGTGGCGGGTTTATCTTTTCTTCTGGAACTGTGCCCTCTTTATTCACTGTAAAGTACACCGGAACGTGCCAAAAATCAGTGTCTTAGTTGAAAATTCACGCATTTCAACCAATGGGCACTCTGCATCAATGATGTCGCGGGATAGTGTAGCCTATTGGGCAAGTTTTTTTTTCTTCTGTACACTGACTGAGCTGGGGATTTTCCACGGCCTCAGAAACTATGGTATCACATTTGGTCACGTTTAAGTATAATTGTGATTTCAGGAATGATCATTTTCTATGAAACTATCCTTCTAGAAAAAAATGATGTAATTGCATGTAAGAAACTGAGGTAACTATTAATATGAATGGATTGAAATGATGAACTTGCGAGAACTAAGCGTGACTTTCACTACTGTTTTTCTTATCCTTGATCAGAGCGGAGCTTCATAGATTGTCTCCGCGGGCTCAAAAATGGGGAGTTTCCGATATCGTTGGAAAAATTATGAACCTCGAAGACGTGAAACAAAAATAATAAGCGTAGATAAACTTCTTGATCTAAATTTGTACCCGGTCCTGTCATTCGTTTAGACTGTAGATAATCAATACTGACAAGGAATGTGCCGATTAAGGCATGCTTAATTAGTATTCATATCAGCTTTACACCCGTTCTCCACTCATGGGACCAATGAAAGAATTGAGCAGATTGCGCACCCAGCAGTCTGTTTCTCTCTTACGCTGAGTTTCAGTTGAGTTGTTGCACAAGCCAGCAAGACAGTTACTCTGAAATCGAAACTGTACGCCATCGGTCCGAGGAAAGGCTTTAAATTTTTTGTTTTGATTTCTTTCGGAGCAAAAAAAAAGGGGGNAAAAAAAAGGGGGGGGGGCATTAACATTGACGTAATCCACCTTGATGCTACACATCATGATATGCTCAGTTAATTTAACTGAAACAGCACATTTCACTCCTACATTTGTAGACAAAACTGTAGTTACAGAGTGTCATTGAGAAGAGAGAAATCAGAGACAGAGAGGGAGAGAAAGAAAGAAAGAGAGAGAGAGAGAGAGAGGGAGAAAGAGAGAGACGTAGAAAATTGACAGGTCATGTAATGTCTCAGCTTCTCTCCTCCTTCCCCTCCCTTTCCTTGACAGTGCCGAATCGACGTGGTGCGGGTTCCTGTGGCAGAAAATTAATATACTTCCAGAAAATATGACATTGAATCTAAAGATTCTCGAGAGACTCTGGGCCCAGTGACATTTGTCCGATGGTTTCTTTCACGTGGACCATGTATCTTTGAGAGGCGCGGTGCCTCTTACTTATATCCACGACAAGCATGGATCTCGTAGACATTAGCGTAGAGACGTAGGACCCAAGTTCAATAAAACTGCCTCACCCGCCCCAATGTTAATCTGACCATGAGTGGGGTAGGGGTGGGTGGTATCATCATGATGTCTTCGCGGCTCGCCATGATGAACACTGACTTCTTCAAATACCATGCCGCCTGGACCTCCACTTCTGTCTGCGTACTACCGTCTCAGTACAATTACTTCGTAGGCCTACCCATCCTATCAGGAATATTTTCTCTATGCCTCTTGCTAGTTTACCGTTTAATCTTTCATTATTCTTCTATTACATTCCATGATTTGCTAATTAATGTCCTCTCCTTGTCTCCCTCTCATAGTTTACCGTTCAGTTTTTCATTTAGTGATTTGTTATTGTCCTCTCTTTACTTTCCTCTAGGCCTACTAGTTTACCGATTCGTTTCCCACCGCATGATTGTGTTGTTATTGTCCTAGCTTTGCCTTCCTAGGCTAGTTTACCGTTAAGCATTTCATTCCTTGATTTACTTCCGTCACAGTCTGAGCATTTGGTACCTCTGTCCATGTTTAAATGGCAAAAACTGCTGGACTACGAAAGCGGAAGAAAAAGCTGTGGCCAGGGCTGTCCAACAAAAATTTCACAAATTAATGATCTCCCTTCCCGTTTCTCCCAAATAATGCGCTAAAATCAGCAATGTTTTCTCTTTGCTCCCATCTGCTGGTTTTTCAATTAAAGAAACTTCATTTTTTTCCCTTCAGTTATTTTTAGACTCCCTATATCAACATCAAGCCGCATAGATTGTCCGGCACATGATACGAATTGTGGAAGGAATGCACCACGAGCACACATGGCCTACCTGAAAGACGTTTTTCTGCTTCGTCTGTCTTGTCTGTCTGTCAGTCAGTTTACATGTATTTGTGTATCTCTCGCCGGTAAATAGCACCTAAACCATGCCATGGATATTTTATAAAAGGAAGATAACTTGGAGTGACCCATATTGTTTTTTAACAATCTCTGGTTTGATGAAAATGATTTGATGGAGGTAACCATACAAATAATTATTTAGTCTTTGTAAAACTTCACAGTTATTTCCAATTTCAACAGCCCCATTCGACATGCTCTCCAAAACTTGCGAAACCATCCTGTCCCTTCTTCGGTGTGGCTAGATCAAGGGTCGCCACTCCTGCTGATACGTCACAAGATCTGGCGAAACTGAGTTTATCTTGTGATCTAGCGAAGGAAATGCAAAATTTGGGAAACTGTAGTTAACGCACAGCCAACACCTCTATAACAAAAGGACAGGGGATGTAACTCAAAGAATTTTATAGATTTTTTTGGAAATACTTGATCATCTCCCTTATAATGAACCTTGCTCGGAATCTCCGGCTCAAGCGTTTTGTTGCCTCCTCAAACACCTGACTATGTCTTGAGTCTTTTCTTACTGCCGGACAGCACAACTAATATTCGAAATCATCAGTGGCATCCATTGTGAAAGCTGCAACCAATGTCTGACACACGACTAAGAAGAAAGGAAATATTCTGAGGAGAAAAATAATCCTATGAAATAGTCTATTCATATCTGATAATCATGTTGTACATCATTTCAGAAATTATTATTTTCTGTGTTTTGTTTTTGTAAGTCTCCGAATTGGGCAACCGCTCTAATGAACTATAAATACCACAGCGGAAAAAAAGAAAAACCCAACCATGATCCTAATTTGTAGAAGATTTGAAACTCACTGAATAAATCTGAAAACCACATTCAAAATCTGGAGTGAATGTCTTTTCACGCATTATACGATTTTTTTCTAGAACTTATTTTATATAAGCATAAGATATCCCCAACTCACACTTCCTCCACACATGATGAGAGAGAGAGTGAGAGAGAGAGAGAGAGAGAGAGAGAGAGAGAGGGACACACACACACACACACACACACACACACACACACACACGGAAGGGAAGAGGAGGTGACAGGGGTAGTTATCTACACAGTCTCCTCCTTTTTCCGTAAATGACTTACCAGTGCAAGTTTTCTGACTGTAGTTAAGTCCCAGAGGAGGGAGGAACAGGAGGGGTGGCGGCAAGGGGGAGATGAAACAGGGAAGGTCTCATGCACCCAGAGGAAAAAATGTAAGAAAACAATGACACAGAAGTTTCAATAATTTTATTTACATACATTTTGTCTATTTCTCCACATACTCTACATGCCAAGGAAGGAACACAGGTTATTACATAATGGGTTATCTCCAACTGCTCGTATGATGACAATATCAGGACATAAACTGACACCATCTAATCATACAACAAATCTCTTAGCCAAATGTCTTTAATGTACTTAGCAATTACAACATTTTAAAAGAAAAACGTGCACAAAAATTAAATAATACATCCAATTTTTTTATAAGATCTAGCACTGCCAGTTTTTAATCTTTTCAAGGTCATGACAGTTTCACATAGAACTTCGTCTTTTCATACTTCTATATTAGAATATCATCGATTCCTTTTAATTTGCAATCCATGCAGCTTCGCATTTTATCTAACTGGCACATTTCAGAACTTAAACAAATATAAAAGTCTAGCACTAACAGCACTCGATAATTTCATCCTCTCCTTAATTCCAGCATTTTCCATGCCCTGGTGGAGTTGTGTTTAAACAGAGTAAACTGTAACTTAAAAGCATGTTATGCCAGATTCATCCTTTGGTAGGTTGAATGCACAGAGATGTGTTTGGCACATCATTCAAATTCACCGGAATTTAGAAATGTTATTGGAATATGCAATAGCTAAATAACCGTGCAAGTTTTTGTGCCCTATATGAAATTACCATTCACATTACCTAAATAGAATCTAAAACAGTAGTGCTAGAAGCATTTCTCTACACTTTAATTAACATTATTTGTATATCTTTCAAATTTCATACATTTTTACAAATGTTTCAGACACCCAACCCAATTAAGAATCCACCTAAAACCTAGAAATTAAAAAAAAGATTAACTTCAGGTTACTAGTACCCTAACTGGTCAGATAATTCACTACTTTCTCAATTCCATTGTGAGCAGAGAGTGCCGGTGTCATCTGACAGGTGCTGATCACTAGCATTATAACAATAGCTTTCACTGTCTATGGTGGGCTATGCATTTCAAAGATGACGGACTGAGGAAAATAATGAATGAAATATTTTTCCAGACCAATTGTAGCATGGCTATTGTGGAGATTGACCCCACAGTCTTTGATCTTGAATCTGGCCATAACCAACTAGCCATGATCCTCCAGACTCAAAATGCATTATGGATTGTCCACTGTTATTTCAAGTACTGAGAACATTCTGACCCAGCATTTTCACTGACTTTTCCATCAATTTATTTCCACACTGTGCAGTTGATAGATAAGCAGTCAACTCAGTGTATTCGTAACTCCTTGAGAGATGGAAGAGATTGTGATTATGAGAAGATGTGATTATCCAATAACTTTTAATCAGAAAATACGAGCTGAAGGGCTCAAGTTCAACTGGCTGCTGGATCAGGGAAATAAAGTGTAACCAGGTGGAAAGGCATACTGTATTATTAAGGAGGAGGAATGTGAGCCCTGTCTGATAATTTTTTAGATGTTGTTACACATTATCTAGGAAAGTGTGTCACCAGGGATTTTGCCAAATTACTGTAAATGATCAATATTGAGAAGCAGGGCTGAAAAATCCTACAATAGAAAATTCCTTATCCCTACCGGAAATCGCACCCAGGATCTGTCAGTCTGAATATGCTACTACTACACCACAGGGATGCTAACTTCACAGCAATTTAATTGTTAAATACCTACTGCCTGAGTCAGTCCCTCACTTCTGTGTGTGAGCCTAGTGTTCACCCATAACCCTGACATACTTCCTGATTGCTCATACTCTGCCCTGCTTGTCCATGTCATGTCCTCATGACAACTAACAGTTATTGATGAGTTTGAGGTCATTCTTAAATGATATCTCATCTCCTTTGGTAGAGTGTCCACAATGAACCTGAGGCCATCTTTATATAGTTATCTCAGTTCTTTCAAAGGCTACCTTCCACTTTGTGCTATGTCTCTGTCTATGGGTTACAGTACCCTTCCCTCTTGTTACTGTGCCCCTAAGGCCCTAATGAGACACCCTGTTGACATTCGTCAGGTGAAACAGAGTGACAAGGCATATATTCTTCTCTAATGAGTATCTTTAGGAGGTACAAATGTCAACCCAATCTGATAATTTTAGTACATGTTTATCAGGGTAGCAAAGCATTTAGAAATTGCAGAATTTTCTCATCTGAAAAATGCTCTGATTATGCAGTAAACTAAACAAAATGATACAAAATAAAATCTGGATACTCACCGCAATACTCTAGTGTCAAGTCCTTGATTTCCTACACTAAATTTCATTCATGAAATGGAACACCTTATGAACTATAAATTATGAACTAGTCCTACTGTGCTTTTATATTTAAAGCAAAGGAGGGGGAATAAAGCTGTTCATATTTATAAAAGGTCATAAAAAAATCCTTCACTGAAATCAAAATGATGATGATACAATGTGGAGATCTGCAAAGTCAACTCCAAGGCAGAGGTTCCTATTCTGTCTTGTCTGGCTTATCCCGTGATTTCACCAGGCAATCCTGGCATATTTAAAGAGGTTCTAGGTTAAAAACTCGTTCATTAAAGCCATAATGTCATGCTCTCAATAATTAAAATAAAATAAAAAAAAAAACAACAAACCAAAGCAGTCAATACAAAATTTAGTCGACCATGTCTTCTTTTCCTTCTCTGTAAATCTTCTTCCTCATGTCCTTAAAGCATATTAACATAAGACAACTGTTCTCCACATCAGACATATATACAAAGTTCCCAAAAGGTACAAGTAAAATAATACATCAGTGAAGAGGACAACCTATAGTATCACATCTATCTTAATATCACAATAGCCTAAAAATATCTACAATGAAAACAGGAGAAATACAGAGAGAACAGATTTTCAGGATTTCAAGCATGCAAATTATGAGAGATTCTAACACGACATCACATATAACTGTTCTTCCACAGAAAATAAAAAAAAAAAATCAGCCTTTTATGGACATACTTTCTATTAACACAGACATACAAACAGAAAAGGAATGTAAGACTTAGGCATATCATATTTACACAATTCTGACAGAGCTTTCAAGTATGGTTGAGCTTTTCATTACTTTAATGAATATGTGAAAATCAATCATGGTTCTCCATTGACTTTTTAAATGAATGATCATATTCTACAAATTCTCATCACCACACTGGTAATGACAAATTACTGTTGACTAGTGTTATTGTTATCATAATCATCATTTTCTTTTGGCTTATAGTCATTGTCATCAAACCGGTAATTATCTTTGACTTGTTAGTGAGCACAGTACCAAGTGTAGATGAGCTAATATCCCAAATGCCTAAGTCAATCTTTTCTGAAAATTTTATCTAACGCTCTCAAAGAAACCATTTTTCTATGTCATCTGTAGTCTGTCATGGTTTTCAGTTTTATAGAAAAAAAGTTCATACGTCATGTATCCAGGCTAGTGCCAGTTCACTGGTTTCACACCAGTATCCTTTTCCTACACAGTTTGTTGCAGCTTAATCTTATACTGTTTTCATGAAGATAACCCAAGACATCCTTCTCTTTTGCTATCAGTGCTGAAATATTTCTATCGTTATTACTCTTTAACCATCAACATTCTTATCTTCATCATCAAATTCTTCTTCTGTATTGCTTCTTCCTCAAAATTAGTATGATAGCTAGGCTTGCTTTTTTTTTGTTGCCAAGATGGGGTAAGAGGGATGACTCTCATGACTTTGAATTTCTCTGCTATCTTGATCTGCCAGAGAACAGCAGAGATTTGCAACCCCAAACTCCTGAGGTCTCTTTACAATCATGAGTCTGTGGCACCCTTAATTTTTAACAGTGGCTGGGAAGAAAAATGCTGTTGCTGCAGTAATTGCAGCCTCCTTTTTCCTGTATACACACATATACATACACACATGCTTGTACACAAACACACATACACACGCACACACGCACACACACACACACACACACACACACACACACACACACACACACACACACACACACACACACACACACACACGCACACACACACACATGCACACACACACACACACACACATGCACGCACACACATGCATACACACACCACACACATACACACTCACACATTCACATGCTTGCATGTACCCATGCCTACAATGCAATGCAGAGGGTTTGCACTGAGGATGATCAAGAAGCCCATTAATAAAAGGATGGTAGACACAGCTAAAGTTGGCACAAATGTTATGTCTGTGTTGATGTATAATGCTGCATTCCACATGAATGAAATCCAGAAATACAAGGGAATCACTACACATTGGTCTTTTTAGTTTTTAGTTTGAACACGGTTACCGCTGATGTATCAATGACATTTGAGCCATTCATTCAAGAAATACACAGCGTTGAGTGGATGAATAATCTAAATGGAACTGATAAATCAATAATAGCCACATTTTGATAAATAAACAGTATAGAAGTTGGTGGGACCAAAGGCTTCTGTTCGATTTAAACAGATTTTGGTTTAAACAGAGAATCCTAAAAAGCGAAGATTAAATGGGACTTCTTGTTTCCTTCCATTTTAGCTGTACTTTTGTATTACCCGTTTTTGTTTTAACCATTGGCCACTGTGTCTGCTTTCAAAATACCATTGAGAACAATCAATGTGAAATTCTTCTGCTGATTAATTTCGTATTAAGCATATTTCAGATTATCCAACATAAGGAACAGCAAAGCTTCAGCTGTCTTTAAGTTGAGTGAGTCACAGGGAGAGGAGGCGTGGGAGACTGATCTGTTGCCGAGGACAGAGACTGTGGTTGAATCAGAAGCAAAATGGTATGGGGAATTTGTAAATTCTTCATTATAGGCATGGTTTTCTGATTAACTCTAGTTTTATTTCGTAATAAGCATAATAAATTATTTTAAAAAATGTTGAGATTTGAGAAATACATTATAACACTGCTAACCTATATTAAGCACTTTCACAAGTGTAAGACAAATGTAGGGGATTCCTTTTCAACCACATTTTCTCTGGAAACTCTCCCAGTCATTAATGAACTACTTCACAGACAAAGATTATGTAGATATTTTCCTTTGAAGACCCATGAATATAGTGTGGTCAGTGACACTGGCTAATTAAATATATATGAATGAGGTGAATTGGAGGCACTATGTTTGCCTTCATTCAGAAAGCCCTTGCAAAACTCATCACAAATTTATCATGGATGAATTTGCAAAACTTGTGGGCGATACAGAATTTCACCATAGCTAATGTTCCTGTATTTAGTAGTCAAAGACAGAAGTCATGGTAGAAAATAGAATCATATGCAGCCTTTCAATTGGCATGGAATGACCTTAGGCCACATATATGTATATATACTTGCTATGTGCTTAATTTTTTGAAATTGTTTATGACTTTGGATGCTGTCATAAGAACATCTGTCATTTATTTCACAAACTGAACAAAATGATATCAGTATTTATATTTGAGCTCTATATGGAATACAACGATGCACATCAACATGGACAATTAGTGTGCTAGTAATACTGGACATAGTGGCTTCTTACAACATGCTTGCTGCGCATAACAAAAAAAATGGCCAAGTCTCAATGCATGCATTATAACCAATTATTAATGACATCAAATGCATATAACATGAAAGTTTACTACCTTGTAATGTACAACGTGGACAGCCATTTGTAGAAAAGTCAAACTCATACTTATTAGGAAAACACTGTATGTGTGCTATTCCAAAACAGTTTCAAAATACCAAAGATATAGCTAGCTCAGATGAACCACATGGATGTTACAAAATATGCTTAATACAGAATATATCTGGGCATACCATGAATTTATTTTAAGCATGTTTGAGCGTGCATGACATGTAATTTTGACATAGGTCAGCATTACATAAAGACCCCGAGACAGGTGTCTTTACTAAAGGTGTCAGTGTTAAGGCCTGAAGCAGCAGAGGGTTGCATTTTTGCACATAGCAGTGTACTGAATTCAAGGTGACCTCAGAAATTTTGCCAAATTTTGCAGGCAAATATTGTGATGCAATCCTAGCACTTGACTTGGGGTTATGGTTAGGTTTAAGGAACAAAAGCAAATTTGAAACAGTTTCTACACTTTATCATCATTATCTCGATCTAAGCACTCTCTCATATGTGCTTTCTTTTTTTCAATCCTGTTCTTAATCCTAAACTAAGCTCTATATGAGGATGTCATATGATATGATGGAAGTCGATTAATCAGATCTGAGTGCCGTTCTCTAGCAACCTCTATGTTTAAAGTTATGCATAATTTAAGGGCAAATTCATGGGACTCTCCTAAAAGGCCAAGCTAATGGTCTGGGATAAGGATAAGACTCTGGAAGCTGGGCAAATTTTGAGATACTGACACATCCCCAGATTTACACTTGCTGAAACGTGGAAGGGGTAGTATGCTACGTGCATTTATAACCCTCAATTAGGACTAACATGTCCTCAACATAAGGAGTTTAACAACAAAATGTTGCAGCAAAATATCAAACAAACATTTCACAAACATGATCAATATAATTTACAAATATAGTTTACAACCTTTGATCATTTCAGTTTTTGAGGAGATCATTAAAATATTATGCTTGGTATTCCACCTGATGTGTTTTAGACAGCAGTCACACAAAAAACAACAGTCACAGAAAAAGACAGTGACACTTATCTAGTCCCATGTTAATCTCCTGCTCAGGGTTGTTAATGCGAGTACCTGTACTTGTAATTGCGCTGTAAGTACTCGCTACCTTTATTTTGTAACGAGTAGAGTAGTTAATTACTTTTTATTACAAAGTAGCGGCTCAGTAGTTAATTACAAAAAATCTGGTAATGAGTACTTGTAATTTCTCCTACTTTTTAAAAAAAAAAAATTGTTGATGAAATAAGGCTCTCTTGGGTTTTATATTCCCGCCAATTTCTTTGTTCACTCAACTTGATTGCGGCCATCAATCCTAGCCAGTGTTCTTGATCTTGCGCTGTTCGCATGTTCCAATCAGTCTATTTAGCTTGGCGGGAAAGGTGAGACAATGTAAACTTTCTCTCCTGACAGCTGACTTGCGGGTGCTCACAATAATATCTGCATCAAAATGTCTCTCTCACGCCCACATAATACATGTACCTTCTTATACCTTATCCTTTTCCCTTTCCATCTTGTTTTTGTTCCTCAAACATTGATGACTAGATGCTCTGAACACTGTGACTCAAGTAATTATCTTTCCTACCTAGCATGCTAAAAACACCCTACGTTTGTGTGCTACAGAAAGGCCTTTCACCTCATTCAATAAACCCATCTCAACCAGTTGGGGAAATCAAAGTAAAACAGCTTCAAACATCCTTGAATAAAATAACACCCTAATGTGAGTGGAGTCATTGCTCTGCTTCTGCAATGACAGCATCATCATGTCACAACGGTGTCCTATGATATGCTTTTTTTTTTAAAAAAAAAATTTGGATCGAGAAGGAAGTCCAATGGATTCAAATCAGCCAAAAAAAAAAGGATGGCTAAGATTTCAATGTTCCATATGGTGAATGTTTGGAGGTTGACCTGTGACATCCCTTCTTGATCAAGGAAATGACTTCTGGACCCATATAACAACTTGATCTAAGTCAATGAAATTTGCAACAATCATGGATAAATAATCTATCTGACTATTACTGTGCCCCAGTTTTCATTCAAGTTCTATCTCTTGAAACCAACCAACAATTCTAAATCATAAAAGTAATTAAATAGTAGTTAAAAATAACTAACTACTTTTAAAATTATCCACTTGTAATTAATTACTTTTGTTTCACAAGTAATCTACTTTTACTTAATTACTTGTTTTCCAGAAGTAATCTACTTGTATTTAATTACTTTTTAAAAGTACCGTACTCTTAACAACCCTACTCACTGTCTCTTCATAACTCAGATGTCAACATCATTATGCAGATCCTGCTAACAGTTGATGCTCTGTGAATTTTAGGAACCTCAGATACCGGAGTCACATCCCAGAAATTCAAAGTCAAACTTTTCAACTGAGTCGACACAGCATTAATCTCGTGCACCTATACTGAAGCAGTCATGTCAAATGCAACATGAACATCATACTGACCAGTGTTACTCATTGTTCATGCATCTTCACAGAAACTTTCTTCACAAAGTGAAATTCCAGATGATGTTGTCTCTATGCATAATCTTGGCGTCCATTCGTATGCCACAATGAACTTGTGTAATATACATCATTCATGTTTGTTTCAAACCACATCCATCAAACCACTCTTCACTGCATTGTGGCAAGAAAGATAAAATTTGTATGTGTTGCTATGCCTCGCAAAACGCAGAGGATTTGTGCAAAGTCAACAGTCATGAGTGCAGTTTTACGCCTCAGCACCACAAAGCTAACACGTCATCAAACATCAAAAGTTCTTAGAAAACAGTTTGAAAACCAACTATTTAAATAATGTGAATTTTCTAATAACCTCCACACACCACAAACTCATTTGAAAGTAGCATCAAATATCAAATGTTTCCAATCCAAGCCTGATCTGAACATTCCTCCATCCAAACCACTGAAGCCTGAAGATTATGAATTCCTCATGATTATCCTATACCACAAAACTTGTTCAAAACCAACATCCATCCTAAGGAAACTGTGGCTAATAAGAAAGGTGCCATCAATGTATTTCTCACGACTGGGACTAAGATGGATGCAGAACTTGGGTACAAGCAGCGGTCATAGAAAAATCCATCAGCTGGCCGACAGACATGTTCTCTGTTGCAGCAGTCTGAGTCCTTCACGCAGATTTTCCAATAGGGTGAACAGCAGTTAAAGTGGGGACCACAGATAAGTGTATCCTGCAGAAGAGGGGAGAAAAATCAGATGTGAATCATAGGAGTAGTAGAAAAAAAATATGAAAATGAATATAGCACTTTTATTCATCACATACTAAACTTGCTTTGTGTTGCATTCTATCTCATTCATAATATTATCGTACACATGGAATAATAGATATACAAATGAAATAAGTAACCAAACATTGCTGATTGTCCTGTAAAACCAAGTAGTCATTTACACCTGAATCATGTGAAGAATCAGAGGTTTTAGTTCATTCCTAGGGATTCAACAATGGAAAGTGCTGATCTGAGAGCCACACCCACAAACCTCAAACTTAGCAGTCTTCAGATAGTGAGAATGACTCATAATCTGCACAACCATGCTGCCCCTCTGGGTTATGTAAGGTGATGTAGAAAATTGATCTGCTTTCATTGGACAACAGTTGCTGGCTTCATAAAGAAAGATTAAATTTTGATTAGGAATTAAGTATGCAATCCCAAAGTTGTCTGCAAGTAGTGGGAGAAGGCAACAGCACAGAACTTAATATAATATTCACGATAATTTCTATTCTGTGGGCAGTAGTAGTACATTGTCACAGGTTAATCAGGATCATAGTGAATCACATCAACACCAGCACACATTCACCATCCCACCTCCATCACCATCATTACCATCAGCAACAACAGCACCACCTCTACCTCCACCATCCCATCACAACTGCTGCTTCCATTCCATCAAAATTTCTGCCGCCATCCTGCCACCAGAACCAGCACCAGCACACTACCGACACCATCACTACAACCACAGCACCATCATAACTCCTAGCACCAACAGCACCATCATCTCATCCCATGAGCACCACCACAACTCTATAAATACCTCTGTCATCACCCCACCACCACCACAATGACATTACCAACATATTTTTAAACGCTATTAACACATCAGTGTCACCATCCACCAGCACACCACCACTCCATCACTGCCACCATCGTCATCATCAGTATCACCAAATCTCTGCCACTGTCATCATCATCACTATCACCATGAACATCACCATCACCACCACCACCACCATCACCACCATCACCACCATGTTCATTACTTATACTAACCTGACAGTGGTAGTGGAACACACATATCTCGTATTTCAATTGTCTGTCTTGAAAAAGTGCTCAGACATGAAACATTGACTATTTACAAAAAAATAAATTCAAATCTTTTTCAAAACTTTTGTGTTTAAACTGGGCAGAACCATATTTAATTTCAAGTCAGTTCCACAACCACAATCATTATCAACCCCACCACCACCACCATCATCATCAACTCCAGCACCACAAATTCGGTCATTATCTCATACCAACCTGACAGTGGTAGTGGAACACACATTTCTCCCCTAGAGTACTGTGCCTGCATCTAGGGTTTGTTCCTTCGTGAGCTCTGTGACAGGAGTTACTACAGCACTCACTGTCCTCAGTGCAACCTTCGTTAGACCAGGAACAGTAGTGAGCTGAGGAAATATCGAACAGAATCAACGTTATTCTAGATCTGGTGTTTATGATTAAGCTAGGCATGAATGGTAGTGATTTATGTGCTGCAACCATCATCATCATCATCATCATCATCATCATCATAGCTTCAGGAAACCTTAAGCCAGCACTAGACATAAATAAAGAAAGAAAATTAGAAGACTTCAACACCTTTAATACATACATTTTCAGACTAACCTCCTTCTTCAGATGACAGACAAATGAACTAAGGTTTAATAGGTAGGCCTACATTTATGAGATTAAAAAAATTGAGCAAAAATCATGAGGAAAAAAAAAAAAAGAAAAAAAACAAGCTTGCAAGAAAGACAAACATCCAACAAGAAATGGCACAAGAGCAAAAGTAATCAAGCTTATTTGTTTGCTTTCGCTTTCGTCCCGTCCATTGGATTTAACATAGGGATCATCATTATCATTATTACCATTATGTTGAACACAAGAAGAAAAACACACAACCACACACACACACACACACACACACACACACACACACAAACACACACACACACACACACACACACACACACACAAAGGTCCAAGTAAGAAATGAATTGAATCCAGAGGTTCCCAACATAGGTATACGCCTACCTTTGTGGATAGACCACCCCATGCAAATTTTAGGTAGTACACAAAGAGAGTTTGTCTAGTACGAAACAAAACTATATGAGGCACTAATTGATCTTATGCTGCCTTACATTCACTGGGATCAAACCAGTAGTAGTAACGTACGTTATCTGGTGGCATAAAGGATACGCCCACCAAGACTGGTAACCCCTGAATTAACTACTAAAACCAGGCAAAAAATCAATGTATGGCAACAATGTCGACTGTTTACAGCTGTAGACTATAATTATGGAAGCTGATAGAAGGCAATATTCAAAACAATTTTTAGAGGGAGGAATGTAAGCTCGATCTGATAATTTTCTAGCTGTTACACATTTACTTGGGAAGTGTGCCACTACGGATTTTACCAAATTACAGTGAAAGATCAATTTAGAGAAGAAAGGCCCAAAAATCCTACCACTAGAAAATGTCCTGTCCCTACTGGAAATCGAACCCAGGGTCTCTCGGCTTGCAAAGTCTGAACGTATTACCACTACACCACATGGACATTAACTTCACAGCAATTTAATTTTCTTAAACGCCTAGTGCCTGAACATCAGCCAAAACTTTCACATGTGAGCCTAGTGTTCACACTTCCCAACTGCTCACATAATGTATTATGTGCCCATCGTTCAGGACTGTATTATGATACGACCAGCCATCAAGATATTAACGAAAATTGATATATATACACTGCTGAATGACAAAGATCATGACAAAAGTGTTAATGATGATTCAGATGGAACTAGAGTAATTACCAAAAATGATAATCTGAAGATGGAAAATTTTTCAATGACACCCAATGATGGACGAAAAGGACATTTTTTTGTTGTTGTGAATGTGTGGTATGTTGAAAGAACATTAAAGTCATCCCATAAGCCACTATTTTCGAGTGCAGCTTGTACTGTGTTGACTTTTTTTGTTTTCTGTGATACATCCTGTGCATTTCTCGTTCTACTCTTTCGCCTTCGGCGTCCAATACTTAATTGTGAATGGGAAGTAGGGATGGGTGAACAGAAAGATGCTGCCTTACACCAGTGTCTGGCCATGATATTTTGTCAGGAACAATCACAATAACAACCATGTTTTTGTCAAATTTCATCAAAAAAAAAAAATCAGTATAAATTCCACAACGGTCCATGTCTTGCGAAACATGAGAGGAAACGATTGGAAAAGACTAAAAATAACAGTGTATTTGACAGAGGCAGCAAAAATCGAAGACATAGCAGCAGTGCAAACTAATTGTTGCTAAAAATTCTTGATTCGGTCGTTAAAAGGGAAAAAAAAGGGATTTCAGTTTTCTTGCAACATGCAAGGAACTGACATTTTTAAAACATCAGATTCAGTTATCCATCTCATCCAAGTTTTTCAATATCAGTCAGTTAATCATCTCATCCTGGCCTGTCAATCTCAAACGGCTATTTGTCTCCTTCACGTTTATCAGTATCAATTAGTTATTCATATCATCCATATTTATTATTCTGAATCGATTATTCATCTCATCCAGGTTTATAATTCTCAGTTATTCATGTCATCAATATGTATCAGTCTCAATCAATCATTCATCTCATTCAGGTTTATCAAACTAAATCAGTAAATCAGCTCATCCTCATTTTATCAAAATCTCAGTCAATAGAATTATAGCCTTCAACACCACACAGCCATAACCATTTACACAGTAGCCCATGTAGTAGTAGTAGTAGTGGTAGTGATGGTGGTGGTGGTGGTGGTAGTAGTAGTAGTAGCAGTAGTAGTAGTAGTAGTAGTAGTAGTAGTAGTAGTGTATTGGTTATGGTGGTAGTGATTGAAATGGTGCCAGCAATGGCAGATGGTTGAGGCTTACCAAGAGTGGTAATGGTAGGGTAGTGCCATAGTGGTTGTGGTAGTGGTAACAATAGAGTGGTAGTAGTAGTAGTTGTATTATTAGTAGTGGTAGTGGTAGTAGTAGTAATCGGAGTTGGTATTGTAGCAGTTAGTACTGGTATAATAGTAGTGGTGATAAGAATAAAAAGAGTGAATGAGTAGCAGTAGTAGTAGAAGTACTAGTAGTAGAGGTAACAGTCGTCGCTGTAGTAGTAGTAGCAGCAGCAGTAGCAGTAGTAGTAGTAGTAGTAGTAGTAGTAGTAGTAGTAGTAGTAGTAGTAGTAGTTTTAATTGTAGTAGTATTAGTAGTTGCTATTACAGTAATTAGTACTGGTTTAACGGTAGTGGTGAAGTAAACGTAGAAGAATTAGTATTAGTATTAGTATTAGTAATAGTATAGTAGTAGTACTAGTTGTAGCACAACTACAACTACCATTACTGATACTACTACAACAACAACTGCTACTACTACTGTATTAGTAATTGTGGCAGTGGTGATTGTTCTAGTCCAATAGTTCAATAGTAATAGTGTTACCACTACTGGAGTTGGAATAGTAATAATGATAATTATCATTGTTGTAGTAGTAGTCGTAGTGATAGTAGTAGTAGTGGCAGTAGTAGTAGTAGTGGTAGTAGTAGTAGTAGTAGTAGTAGTAGTAGTAGTAGTGGCGGTAGTAGTAGTAATAGCAGCAGCAGTAGCAGCAGCAGTAGTAGTACATGTGGTAGTAATAAGGTTACTAGTAGAAGTAGTAGTGGAGGTGGTAGAGGCAGTAGCAGTAGTAGTAGTAGCAGTTGTAGTAATAATGGTAACAACAACAACAACAACAACAACAACAACAACAACAACAACAACAACAACAATCATAGGAGAGAAGGCGGAGGAAAAAAAGCTAGTTGTCTTGCTGAGAGAGGAAGCTCAGTGCCAAAGTCTCCTTCATTATTCATGCAAGAAAATCCGTGACTGGTCAAAGACACTAGTAATTTCCCTGGGGGCAAACAGGATCTCTATGGGAGGAGGAGGGAGAGGAAGAAGGGGGAAATGATGGTAGAATACACTAAATTATTAAAGACCGATGTATTTGCCTCAATAAAGAGATGAACATAATTATCAAATTAGCACCGTGTTTACTTATCTGGAGGCTGTGAAATCAAATTTACAGTAGGTAAAAACTAGGAGTTCTGTCTGGAACATACTCCCAAAGATTATATTAAAGGAAAAAAAAAGGAAGCAAAAGGATCATTTCTGTTTTCTATTAGTATGTATAGCATTTTCCTAGTATTTTTCTAATATTCATTTCCCCTCCTCAACGTTTTCATCATTTTCGTCTTCGTTTTCACACTTTCTTATCCTCCATCTCTAGTTGAGTCTTTGCATTATATTTTCATATCATGGCAAAGTTTCTTTGAAACAGCAATAAATTGCACATCTCACTGTAAAAGAGTCCATTCTTTCTTCTAACCCCTTCTGGAATATATTCAATATCTTGAAGGGAGCGTGGCAGTGTGGTTTGTGAGTCGTACTCAGAAACTGAAGACTGTCGAGTCTAAGGTTTGTGTGTTCGTCTCACCGGTAGGGCGGTTTACTGTGTGGTGCCCACAGAAAGACACTTCACATCTCTTTCCCCATCCGACTCAGGTGTCAATGAGTACCTGGCTTTAAAGTTGGGGGGACCAGGGCGCTGCATGCGGACGACCAGCAATGACTTCGTTATTTCGTTATATATTTCATTTGTTATATTACATACTGTCACGCATGGTTATTTCATTTGTAATATTATATATATATTATGAATGAGATATATAGCACTGTATGACATTGTGAACCAATTTCTCTACAGGGCAAATAAAAGTCGTAATTTCATTTTTTTTTTTTTTACATTGAAGTCACACACGCATATTAATTTTGAGGTCACGAGTTGGGCTTTCGCATAAGGGTGATCTGTTTATCACATCATTTTCTTCTCCCTCTCAGGGGCTCAGTGACCTTAGCTGTGGCCTGTTCTAATGTATTTGTCACTTCCTTGGCCAGTTTAGGTTAAATTAAAGCAACACTATTTCGGGTCAGAGGTTGGAAAAGATAGGGGCTGCCAATATTCTCTTGAAATAGCCTGAGGCCTCAGCTGGCTTCTCATGGGGGTGATTCAAACGAAGAGACACAGCAAACAGCTTTATTTGTCACGGGCTATTAAAAGTAATGTAATTTGTTAGATCAGATGCTTATCTCCATTACTGGTGATGGGAACAGCCAAAGAAAATTAGGACTGGAGTGACGGCAGTCGATAGTACATAGTAATATTTATCATATGAACAGGGCCGATTTCCGATGCCATAAAAGTGTATAATAACTTTTTAGTATGTCACACGTTTCATAAATTTGACCTCTGACCTGCTTACGAATAAATACTTGGATTGGAAGTCTTGGAAACCTCTAGGCGTATGAATATGTGACGTCGTTTCTTTTGTAACTATTTTCACTGCCGTGAGGTTTCCCTATTGTCTAGATTAAAACAACAACAAAAAAACATTTCAGTCTGTCTTTCTTATCCCGTGTCATAGTTCTCTTCACGTTTAAGTTTCAGTTCAGTTAAACATTTGAATTAAACGTACTTGGAATGTCACAGTGTTTCTGTGGTCTAAAGTTTCATCGATAATTGTCAGCTGTTTGGATCTACTTAAGTCTCGTGCCTGTGTGGTTCATTCAGTCCAGTTGTGATTGATGTGTCCCAAACAGGGCGAGGGCCACTTCAGGGTCCTTTTCACGATTAAAAGTTCATATTTTTTTTATTAGTTAGACTAGAGTTTATATGATAAAAAGGATCTGAAACTCGTGTTTGCTGGATATCAGACATATGGAATGAGTTATTCATTTATCATATTCGCGAGCCTCTGGCGAGTACGATAAATGTATAACTCATTTCACAAATCTGATGTCAAACAAACACTCTTTACAGATCCTCTATATAGCAAAAAGATAAGGGTGTGTGTAACCTTATGGACTTTAAATAACTTAAACCAGTTCGCTGTATACGACGGTACAAATCACTCAAACGGACTCGCAGAATGACCGACGTGGTTGAAAATTAATGAGTAGGGTGAGACATAACAATGTCTGACGGCACTGCGACTAGACCTGATCGACGTCTTCACACCATCGATCCGGAAAGCCTGCCGCGTCAGAGAAGAAGCGAATGCAGCCCTTTTGTTTTCATCATCTTTTTAATGTCGAAAACAACCGCACCTTTATTTTAATAACACTATTCAATAACAATTTTTCTGCGACACGGTGCTTAAGCTGAAATTAAATACCCTATACAGATGCCAATTACATGAGCTATGCATCATTTACAGGAACACTGACATCGCCTCACTGTAACTGTGAATAATGAAAGCGTAGAAGATCGTACAGTTCTATATCACACTCAGTGATGTGACATTCTGTGCTAGAATTTGCTGATATACATCAGAGAAGCACTGTCGTGGTAAAGCTTATTATGTAACTGTGATCGGAGGGTGCAAAAATCTAGCTCCCACAGCTCCATGTCCCTCTTACGTTTCCACGTCCCTCTTCCGACTTCCTCCCCCCAAAAAACCTTCATTCTTTTCTCATGTCCTCTCCACAATGAATCTAGACAGCCATGGGCATCAGACACAAATGGATTAAACTAAAAATAACAGGGTGAACAAACAGAGGCTACCATTGTCCTAATAGAGCAATGCTGGTATTGATTGCCTATCTGGCAAACAATGTATCGCTTTGTTTGACCCACATCAGAATGTGGGTCTGGGTCACAAGCCAGGGAAAAAAACAACAAAACAACAAAACAATGAAACCAAACAAAAGCAAGCCTTTCGAGATTTAAGTGTGTACCATATTGGCCATATCTGGTGGCGCGTATATTATTAATAATCTATGTACAAGCTTTGAATAGCGGAACGTCGATATCGGCATAATAATACCAATTATATTGCGTTTGTTCGAGTTTAGGCTACGTTGCTAAAACTGCGTCATTACTACACAATGAAATAAAACAAAAGCAGGCCTTTTGACATTTTAGTGTGTATCTTACTGCCCATAATTTTGGCGTCACATATCTTGGGAAAAATCTGTTTAGAAGCTCTGAATAGCCAATGTCGATATCGGGATAATAATATCAATCATATTGCATATTTGTCCTAGTTTAGGCTACGTTGTTTAAGCTGCGTCATCCATTCGTTACCTTTGGAAGGCAAGCCCTGTTACAAGTGGCCAGGGACACTGCCTCGACTCCTATGGATTCGCTTCTACATCTGAAATACTAGTATGAAGATACCAATAGCACCTGGCACAAAAGTAATATTAAATAGTCTATAAAATCAGAAAACTAGCCATGGGGAGGAGGTGAGGGAGAGGGGGGAAGAAGTTAAGAGTTGAATTTCAAAGGCTTAGATATTGTGCAAATACATTTTATAAATTCAGAATAGGTGAGGTTTAGCCACTGATGTCTAAACTTTGTGGTTGTTGCTAGGTGGGTAAGGTTACCCTATTTACTGTGTGCAAAGGCCTAAAATATTAGGCAGCCTGATTCATCGCCCATGTTCTAATTGGTTTAGTGGCATTTTATCTTTCCGTCAAAATTTTGGAGGAACAGCTAAACAAGATGTGTGGAAAGTATTTTGGCATGGAACCTCTGGACACGTTAATGAGAGGTATAAAACCTTGTATAGCCAACAGTGAAAAGATATTGGCGGCTTCATACCCTAGAAAGGTTTTATATAACTTTTCTTTACCGTTACTTTCGGAGGGGCAGAAAATTAGCGATCTGCATCGTTTTATGCAGTATGAACATTTTTTACTGGTGAAATTTGGAAAAAAAAAATATTGCGCTCCAGAGTGTACCGAATTCAAATTATTGAAGTTGCCTATCATGCCATTCCTCTCCTGTCACAGCTTGGAAGGGAAGGGGAGGAGTTGTGAAAAGAAGATCATTTGTCTTCAGCTGAAGCTTTAATAGCGGCGACGGCAGCAGCAGCAGTAGCAGCAGCAGCCGCAGCGGCAGCAGCTACAACAACAAGCAACAACAACAACAACAACAAGAGCAGTAATAATAGGAGTGCATATAGCAATTAGTAGTTGCTATTGTAGCAGTAGCAGCAGCAGCAGCAGCAGCAGCAGCAGCAGCAGCAGCAGCAGCAGCAGCAGTAACATAGCAGATGTAGTAGCAGTATAATGAACGCGTTCTTGAGAGAAGCGAGGAACTGGGGCAATTTTTTTGTTTACCCAATTAATAAATCCGCCCCTAGGTGGACGATTACAGTCTTGTCACTAATTACTCGTTGTACTGCTACATCCGGGGACTAGCAAACAGGACAACCATGTCAGAATTTCTGGCTCTCCAGCCAAACCTATCTACACATAATATACATATCGTCATACATCAACATAACCGATAACCGTTACTCACTATATTCGATTTGAACCAACGTGAACAGGTTAGACCATTATATATTATAGTCCCGAGAGAAAAGCTGGTATTTTGCGAGAGGCAGAAAAAATTAACATGACAGTTTGACCGGCGAAGGAAGTCCCACGGGATCGAGTTTGTCTTTATGGATAGAGATGGGGTCACCCGACGGCAATAAAATGAAACTTTGTTTACCACATCGGACAATGGTGTCACAGATGCATCAAGGAGGGGCTCTTAGAGAGTGGAAAATAGGTATAGGTTGGAGCGTGGAGAGGAACACTATGCCATTCATATGGTGGATTGAGAAGATGGATAACTTGAAGGCAGAGGGATGAGATATTTGGGGGCTTTGCCCATTTACAATGGTATCTCTTGCCATCGTAAGAACTAAATTAGTGGGTCGGTGCTGAATGCACCCTTAATAGCGTTCAACATGCAGAATTGATGTAAGTCTTCCGATGGTGAGATCCCATCGTTTATGCGCAAACTATCAGTTAATGAAGGACGTGAAATGAATTTGAAAAAAAAATGTTCAGTGAAAGAGAATAATACAGGATGAGCTTCAGTGGGAGGGTCGACAACATGAAGGGTGCAAGACAACACAGGGAGACAGATTGAGAAAGAGAAAGAGAGAGAGACAGAGAGAGAGAGAGAGAGAGAGAGAGAGAGAGAGAGAGAGAAAGAGAGAGAGAGGGGGAGAGAGAGAGAGAATGAATGAGGGAATGTGCAAATGATGGAAGAGTAGTTTGGATGTGAGAGAATGAATAAATTGTTTAAAACAAAATTGCCATACTTGCTCATTTATAGCTGGATGTTGTCTGATTAAAAACATTATTATTATTATTGTTATTATTACTATTACTGTTGTAATTACAGGACATGTTTTAAGCAGAGAGATGCTCCATTGGACATTTGGATAGTGTTTACTATAACATTTGTGATAATTTATATTTTCATCATAATCATGATCATCATGATGATGATGATGATGATGATGATGATGATGATGATGATGATGATCATCATCATCATCATCATCAACAGCAGCAGCAACAGCAGCAGCAACAACAACAACAATAACAAGAATGACAACCACGATGGCAATGTGATACAAAATGACAATAATATTGATACTGAAAATACCTTAATGATGACTAAAAAGATGCTGTCCTCGAAAATGCCCCCCCCCCCC
>JAWQUT010000009.1:2281291-2301560 GCA_033807755.1 Ellobium chinense | reverse complement strand
CCACCCCACCCCATCCCCACCCTTAAGAAAAATCACCACCCCACCCCTTCTCAGCTCATACCATAGGCTCACATAGGAGTGTCAAAGGAAACTGAATTTTATTTAAATTATTTTGGGCAGATGAACCAAACGTTTGTTCTCCAGGGCTTCTTCTCCAATCAATAACAGAATGACCTTTTAAAAAATGTCAATAAGATCACTTTTAGATGTTAAATATGTGGTTGTAAGTGGCTTTGACCAATAAGGGTTGCAAATATGGTCAACTAAAAACCACCTGCCCATGCCAAGGTGTTTACATGACCAGCCAAGAGGGGGTCACTTTTTTCCTTCCCTCTCAATCACTCCCAGGTCGCTTCCCTCTGACCATTCCCTACTAGTTCCCCTTCAAATAGGCTACCATGGCAAAATTTTAGGGTTGAACTGTAGGTTCATGGGAGCTTTCAAAGTAGCGTAGGGTATGTCATCAAGAGAACTGACTATTTTGAGAGATATCAAACTCTTAATTGGGCCATAAGAATGATCTAAGACATATATTTCAGCAACATTGGCACCATTTTGTAGGGAAATGAATGTGCTTGACAGTTGACAGTTGCATATTTCTCCAGGGAACTAACAAAGGCTACCAACCCCTCATCCAATTCATCTCAGTGAGTGAGACTATTGAACATTTTCTGTGTCCCTCTGCAAATATACCTCACCACAGGAATATCATTCTCTGTCATTAAAAAAGCAAGAAAGAGATACTTCAACAGTAGAGGATGCATCACTACTGACTACTCAAAACATATGTAGGAAATAATTAAATTTGGGGAGGGGTTACGGTTTGTGACATCTATTAGAGGGGCAAGTCACTGATTGTGTACAACCCAATTAATCCGCTAATATATAAAATCCCCTTTTTGGGGGCCCTGCCAGCCAGTGTCAGAGGGTAGAAATGTTAAAATGACCTGTGATCCAAGAGCTGAAATCCATAATTCTTACATATACGTCGCCAAATGTTGTAAGAGCCAATTATTGCACTCACGCTACAAAATTTGGACACAAATGATGCTTCGCTCTTACAGATATTTACATTATATAATCCACTTTTAAATGTGTAATGCACATTCCCTAGACTTCCAACGAGTAAAATAATTATTTTGGTATTGTAGTTAAGGCCATTTATTTCTAGTGACAATGGATAATATTTAATAAACTTCTCTTGACAGCATTTCGACAGATGTGCATCAAAAGGCACTGCTACTTCAAAAATGGTGACTTGTCTACAAGTATTTCAGATTAAAAGAAACTGATTCTAACTCAGTGGGGCAAAAAAAAAAACAAAAAACTGCGTTTCCTATGGCCAATGACAGTAATGTCAGGTCTAGTATGTGCGTGTATAAAATTGTTTCCATGTCCTTCAAACATTATCGGTGACAGTTTCATGTCTTTCAAGATCTCACATCCTCTGTTCTTTCCTTCCACCTTTTCGTAGAGTAAGTTCATACATACATACATACATACATACATACATACATACATACATACATACATACATACATACATACAATTCAGTTCACCTTACGAGTTTGTTTCCATTGTCACGATGCTACAAATGGACAGTACATAAGCAGAAAGACAGACAGACAGACAGACAGACAGACAGACAGACAGACAGACAGACAGACAGAAACAGACAGACAGACAGGCTGGCAGGCAGGCAGGCAGCAGGAAGACAGTCAGACAGTCCGACAGACAGACAGAACATCACCAAAATGTAGAATAATACATTATCTTTCTAATAAAATTAATTCCAACGACGTAGGTATAAAACAAAGAAAGTTTATTGTGGAGACTCTATTTGTGATGGGCAATGAAAAGTTCAGGCCAACACTTTAGCGCGGCTCTGGTAACAATTTAGTGGAGACAAGAGTGTTAACAGTTTCAAAGGCATGTACACGTTGGACATCCAGTCGGGTCGGAGGCGTATCCACGTGGGCATCTGTGGGAACATTCTTGGCATCCGCACTTCTGAGCACAGGCACAAGTTTCGCATCCATTGGCGTCCAAAGCTCTACCATCCGGGCATGTGGGAAGGGTATGACATACCAAGTCAAGGGGAGGGCATCCACAATCGTACACGCACCCATCAGCACATCCGTTTTTGTTAAAGGTGTATCGCAACGTGCACCCAGGATCAGGGGCGCCACAATTTGGCCACATCACTTCGCATGGCTCGTCTAAAGAGAAAACGATACAAGGTATAAATTTATAAACAGTCTACTACCATCTATTGTGGAAGTCAGTTACATCGAAATGAGAGGGAACGGAAAACGTGTTTGTTATTAACAGTATTTCAGATTAAAATAAGCCGATTCTAACTCAGTGCGGCAGAGTAAAAAACTGCGTTCCCTATGGCCTAATATAGCCAATTTGTTATGGTGCACTTATAGCAGTTGAACGCCAACTTTCTCTCCCCCTGTGGCCCTCCCCAGCCCCTGCAGACTCAGTTTACATGACACACGCTTTTTTAAAAAATATTTTTTTTCTCGTTCTTTCTTTTCCTTGTCTGTCTTGATTTTCTCCCACCCGCCACCCCTTCCCCCACCTTTGACACACACACCCAGTGCTGGCCTACCATGCACAATAACTGCATTACAGTAACCAATACACAGTTTGTCCAGTTGTTATCCAAAAGATATCGAATTGTTNGTTGAACGCCAACTTTCTCTCCCCCTGTGGCCCTCCCCAGCCCCTGCAGACTCAGTTTACATGACACACGCTTTTTTAAAAAATATTTTTTTTCTCGTTCTTTCTTTTCCTTGTCTGTCTTGATTTTCTCCCACCCGCCACCCCTTCCCCCACCTTTGACACACACACCCAGTGCTGGCAAAAAATGCGCCAAATTTTGCCATTTTTTTCAAATTTAAGATTTCATTTATTCCTTTTTTCTTCCCTACTTCCACCCCCAACCCCACCATCAACCCCTACTCCCACCCATCCCCACAAGTAAATGCAGCGGAACCTCAGTATAAAGTGTGCCTTAGTGCTTGAATAAAAGTATACTTATTCCTGAAATATACTTAATAGTAAGGCCTACGTGAATAATGAATTGACAGAAGAACCATCAAATTTCTGCATGTAATAATCATACTTAATAACAAGGTATATTTGCTAGATGAGTACTTTCACTAAACTTCAAAACACACTGACACCAAACCGCAGAATACTGACAAACGTCGGAAAATTGAATGAGGAGATTTTTTGGTTCAAAAGTATTTGAGTGATATTTATTTTTTCTGCGCTTAATACGACTGTGTTACACTGAATGTAGAGAGATTTCGGCATGAGTTTTTGTCAGTTTGGAACAGCTGTCTTAGGCTAACCAACTTCCACTGTTTTGAAATACACCTGTTTATCGGTTAGAGGAAGAAATTTTCTATTATTAAGAATTTCATAAACACACCTTTTACCTGACGCTATTTTCTTTCAGATTTAAACTAAAGACAGATAAATATTTTTGAAGTCGATGACAATAAATACATTAGCCTCAGCAAAAAAAAAAACCAAAACAACAATTCGATATCTTTTGGATAACAACTGGACAAACTGTGTATTGGTTACTGTAATGCAGTTATTGTGCATGGTAGGCCTAGAAATATCTATCTATCTATCTATCTATCTATCTATCTATCTATCTATCTATCTATCTATCTGTCTGTCTGTCTGTCTGTCGGTCTGTCGGTCTGTCTGTCTGTCCGTCCGTCCGTCCGTCCGTCCGTCCGTCCGTCCGTCCGTCCGTCTGTCTGTCTGTCTGTCTGTCTGTCCGTCCGTCCGTCCGTCCGTCCGTCCATCCATCTATCTATCTATCTATCTATCTATCTATCTATCTATCTATCTATCTATCTATCTATCTATCTATCTATCTATAAAACACAAGGGAGAGGGGGGGATGTTTTGAACAAGTGTACAAGCTCATCTAAACCTAGTGATTCGTTGTCTCACAACAACAACTAAACTCAATTCTTACCATAAGGCCTAAGAAGCTTTTGGCTTGAGACGCAGGTAAACCAGGATAAAACTATCCAAACCAGAGGTACTTGATTCACTGGCATCATTGTAGCTGTTAGACTCAAAGAATGTCCGAAGAGTCAGTGCAATCAAACCCTTACACGAATATTCTTAACTGTGACGCCGAAACAGGAAATCAAAAACATATTAAGACAGTCGTCTTACATACGAGGAAGAGACGTCTTGGTTGAGTAACTATGTATTATAGTCACATACGAGGGATGCACAATAAAACTAGGAACAACTGAGGAAACTTGGCATGCATTTCACCCTTGTTCTGTGTTGTTGCCGTGGACAGTAATTCATTTCTCCCACTGTAGGATAGCAATGAACAAACTTCGTTTTTGGACTGAAACTACTTGGGTTGCCAGGTCAGGTGATTTTTCGGATGGTAATGTCTACGCTTTCTAAGTAGAGAACCTAAAAATAATCATAGTTTCTCTACCGATCAAAGAAAAAAGCTAATCTTTCCCTCTTCCTCCAGTCCTGTAACAGTGGCTTACTCTCTCTCTCTCTCTCTCTCTCTTGTTTCTCTTTTGTCACTGCCATTGTGAAGACACATGTTCCCTTCAAAATGAATACGATACTTAAAAGTAATTAATAATATAGTATTACAGTGACATCACCCTCCTTAACTGCTCAATATCCAGTTTTTCACGACATGCCTGCATGTGTTCACTGTTCCCCGCCTACCACTCTGTGCACATTTTGCATGTAAAGACATGTTCACCGTGGCAGTGACAATAAGAAATATTGTACATGGAGAGAGCATAAGCCATAGCTACTAGATTGGAGGAAGTGCGAAGAGTTGGATCTAATTTTTGATGAGTAGAGATCCTATGATAATGTTAAGATTCTCTGCATAGAGAACATGGACACTACCTTCTTAAATTGGGAAATAAGTTGTCCCGTGGTTCCAAATTTAGGTGCCCAGACCGGGTGTTGTATATTATGTACAAGGGTGCAGACATGGGATCTGTCTTGCTTTCAGGTAAATGCAATTGCAGTTTTAAAGTACAAAAGATAGGAAATAAAGTCTAAGTTAGAAATCAGAGAATTATTTTCAGTGGTAAGTCGAGTATCCATACTTCAATAAGTTTAAGAAAAAGAGATTGTCTGCTTGTGTATATTTATAATGTAAATATGAAAAGTATAGTTTACAAAAATACACAGTTATGTTTTCATTTTCTGAAGGATTATAAGGATGAGGTAAGCTGGGGAATGTTCAGCATGACTTTCCTTTGTAAAAGTACACAGAGTTAGAGACGGGACTGGGCGATTTGTGAATAAGAGGGCGGTAGTTGCATCAATGGTATCTTGCAAGCATTATGACAGAAGCAATTGTAATAATATTGAACTATTCTGATGCTTTTTTTTGGCTTTATACCATTCAACAAACATGAAACTTATAATGGGAACTAATTCCTGAATATATGATCATGCCTAGGATGATTGTGAAATATTTTCTTCACCAATTAATAACCAATCCTTTATAGTCCCGTGACTCTTGGCGAGACATTATATGTTGCAGAACCATTTCAGCTGGAGAAGTGAAGGTTTTCTGGCCTAGCATAACGTAGCTGATGCTTGATTACGTCTGTTTGGTTCTTGCNGCTTGCCACTTAACCAGCAGGGAATACATCGACTTTGATGAGCTATACACTCATGCCTGCAAGCAAAAGTTCAAATCAATTTTGAGTGACTGCTCTCACCCCCTATTCCATCAGATAATCCGATCTCAAAGAAGTAGGCGAATACTATTCCTAAAAACTCACAGAGAGCGATACAGGCGATCTTTTTTGCCATCAGCCATTCGCCTTAACAGTGTTTCTTAATGTGGTATGCTTGTACGTAAAGTGTGGTGTGCAGGGGTGGGTATAGGTGCAGGGATGTGTGTGTATGAGTGAACATTATTAATCTGTTTGTATTTTTCATTGTATTGTTATAAATGCTGTGAAAACGAATTTCCAAATCTGGATAATAAAGGTTTATCTTATCTTATCTATCTTCTCTTATCTTATCATGCCTAGGATGATTGTGAAATATTTTCTTCACCAATTCATAACCAATCCTTTATAGTCTCGTGACTCTTGGCGAGACATTCTATGTTGCAGAACCATTTCAGTTGGAGAAGTGAAGGTTTTCTGGCGTAGCATAACGTAGCTGATGCTTGATTACGTCTTTTTGGTTCTTGCAATTTGTCAGAATGGGAAGTCACATCTCTTTCTTAGCACAGGAAGTATTAGTCTCTAGGCAAGCCAAAACGGCTGCGACCAATGCGGAGGAGACAGGAAAATATGCATTGGTTTGCGAGTGGTGTTTCCTATACCTGTACCGTTGCCATATTCATTAGCATAGAAACCACCGTTGATTCTTGCCAAATCCTCCCCCGACAACACAAGGCCGTAGATAAGATGTTCCACTAACAAATTTGAGATCTTAGATGGTTGCCGCCATGATGCCGACTTTGTCTTCGGGTTTTGTACAAAATGCGACATATTTCGGACAAGCCTCTAGTATATTATTATGTGCACCCTTCCTCTCTGTGACTGGGATGCACCAACCAAAATCGTACTCTTTGCTAAGGACTACCCACACAATACAAGGAAGGGATGTGGCGTTTCATGTTGTCAAATTGCAAACAGTGGCAACTTAGATGTCAGATATAGTTATGTATCAGCCCTCGTATGTACAGTGAGTCACACAAGATGGGTCGACTCGCCCATTCTCTTCTGCCCGCTAGAAGGCAATACTTGAGATCCGGTTTTAGTAATGAATATTTTGCATGCTTCACTGCAAAACCATAATCCTGGCTATTTCATAGGTTAGGAGTATGTCATAGGAGCATGATAAGATCGTAGAAAAGGACGTCAGAGCTGAGGGCGTTTGCAATGATATTTAAAAAATGAAGAAGGCGATCACTGGGGGAAAATCTATACTTTAAAGAGTCTTTCTTACATATTAAGACACGGCGGTATGCATAATACTGTCTAATCTGACACGCTGGCGGAACCTATGAGAAACAGAAGTGATGTGTTGGGCGTTTCCCATAGATACCGCAGCGTACAAAGTTAGAAAGCGTTATGAAAAATTGTTATGATTGTTATGATATGTTGTTTTGTTGGCCATTGGCCTACAAGAAATAAAATGAAACTTGATAAACACGGCCCTCAGGGATAGACTAGACTCTAAGGGCGATTAGAACTACAGTTGTAAAAAAACCAAAGCGTACTTTTCTCATTACAGGTACAGAGATCACGTAAATAATCTATGTTGACAAATAAATTCAAATTCCAGAAATCAGATTATTGTGCAAATTCTGATATGTATTAAAAGAAAGTTTAGGCCAGTTCTGACAACAAATTCATGTCCGATCTTAAAAACACCAGGACGTAGTAATCTCAAGAGGCCAATATCTGACAATATGAGAAATGTTCTAGCTCACATCCTCTTTTTCTGTTAAAGTTATTGGAATCCATTGTTTATTCTTATTTAGGCCCCATTAACATATTGTGTTATTCTACAAATACCACTGATTTCGCAAAATTTCTCCCAGGGAGGTTAAAGTACTTCTTTTGCCAGATCTTTTAAGGGGAAGGAAAAGGGAGTTCAACGCCCAAAAATTTTCACAAATCTCTTTCAAAAAAGGTCACCTCGAATTCTAATTTGGTCCCCAATTTTTCCATTGGTTTTGAAAGCGTGCCATTACATAGGCCTACACACTTTATTTATTTATACTTTTTATTTAAAAGGCTCAAATTATACCAGAAACTTTAAAACTGGATGCTTTATGTAGATCACAGGTCATTTTAAGCTTACATATTTCTACACCGTGACACTGGCTGGCAGGGCCCCCAAAAAGGGGCATTTCACATATGAGCGGATTGATTGGGTTGTACTAAATGTGTGATTTGCCCTTCTTATTGCCTTACAGCTTAATAAGTCCACAATACGTTTTCGGAAAATTTAAACCATGTTTATTTTCCCTTTCGTCTGACTATTTCCGAAAAATAAAACCACCAACCAAACACCGCAGAAATGTCAGGATTATCACCCCGCTCGAGCGGTCATTACTTGTGCTGCGTGACGTCGAAAAGAGAAATAAACTGCCAGACGATTAGACCAGACAGTCTGCACCAGTCATCTGCTAGCTATTCTCGCTTTGTGACTTTAGTCAACATTCCAGTGCTGTTTTCTCGGAAATATTCAGGTGGAAGGAAAACGTACATGGTTTAAATTAAAAAAAAAAAAGTTGGTTAATTTAAGGCTTTGAAGCAAGTATCTACCCTTGTCTTTAGGTTACAGACCTCTGATTGGGCTGAAAATAACATGTTGCTACATGCGTTAGGAAGACAGTAAAAAATCTGTCATTTGGACAGATTGTGGAGAATGGGCCCTAGATTTGTGAACCTACCTGCTAAATTATTTTACATTTTCTCCTGATTTTGTAAATTAAACCTGAAGTTTGGGTAATTCGCTTCGGTTTCGGTGTGGCCTTCTCTGCGGAGCACTTGTCGTTAGGGAAACTGGTTAGCTTGTTTACACCTTTCGATGTATCGGTTCGCAGCTCGAGAACGAACAGCAAGATCTAAAGTTTGAACATCATTTTTAATAAACTCATTGAATTCTGCAAATAATTAAAGAAGACCTAGAGATTGTGGAATTTTTTGCAAGTGACAGTAGAGAAAACAGTTTATTGGCTTAAAGACGGAAACTGGATTAGGCTTCTGTAACCTTTAGCCTCATCTTGGTAAAATAGGACCTTATTCTTCAACAGTGAAGAAAATGGTATTCCAAGAGACAACTGGCCTCTGCTGAAATCTCGAACCACAGACGTTCGCATGCCTTCCTCTCTACAGTGAAACAGCTCTGGTGTAGAAATTATTGATCCAACGAACGCTGAGACGTTGCTCCAGCTATTTCTTGCTGTATGTCGATGACACTGTACTATTTGCCAAATCAGATACAGACCTTCAGTACACTCTACAAATCTTTAATGAATACTACAAAAAATGGAAGCTGAAGATAAATGCGAGCAATTCCAAATTTATGGTGTTTGGCTCAGACAGGAGACGCGGTCGTCGACTTGAAAAAGTAAACACTTTTAAATATCTTGGTCTGTTTTATAGCAAAAAAAAAAACAACGGACGCCATATTAATGCTATAAAGCATAATGTGGAGCAAGCCCGAAGAACTGTCTACAGCATATCTAAAAAGGCTAGAGGGCTCAACCTATCAGTTAGTTGTCAGTTATATGTGATTAACACTGTAGTCAAGCCTATACTTTTGTACGGATCCGAAATATTCTGTTTCGAGAACCTACAAATTGTTGAAAAGTTTTACTTACAAACATTGAAAAGGACCCCCAACGTGAAGCTCTCAACGCCCTCTTATAGATAGTATACAGGGAAACTAGTTCTTTTCCAATTTACACTGATGTCATGTCACGAGCTCTCTCCTACTGGCCCAAACTGAATACAAGTAACCCAGCTCACCTAACTTCCAAAATGATGCAAACTCTTCCTAAAATACACCAACACTCAATATACTCCTCACTACATCTTTCTTACATCCAGTCGTCCCTGAACAAATTAGGTTTCATATTTAATAATCTTACCCTGACCAATCTGAACTCCTCAGGGTTAATTTGCAACATTAAGCGACGAATTAAACACCAATTCATTCAGGAATGGCAAGCACAAATCCAAGAATCAAGTAAGGGTAAATTTTACAGAATGTTTAAAGAACAGTTTTATTTTGAAGCCTTTTTAGATAGTCTACCGTTTAAACTTCGCGTTTCCCTCTGTAAGCTGCGTATGTCTAATCATAGACTACCAGTTGAACAGGGGCGATGCTTAATATCCCCCTTCATAAAAAGATATGTCCCTTGCGCGATATAAATGCACTGGGGGATGAGTTCCACTATTTGTTTGATTGCAATTTTCTATCTGAAACCAGGAAAAAAGTACATCCCTCGGTACTTTGTAAACCCCAATACATTTATAATAAACTTTATGATAAATTCTACTACTAAAGGACGTCTTGCGAGGTTGCGAATATTTGCCCAAATCCTTTACCTGATATACCTTTACAACCCACTTTTGTATCTGCACGCACCTATTATGACATTTATAAATTATCTTTCCTTGTTTACTGTACATTGTTGTATATTGTAGACTGTAGAATGTTTTGCCATTACCTTTATATTGAGCACATTATATTATCTCCATGTGAAATTCTATAATAACACTTTGGAAAAATAAAACTGAATTGAATTGAATTGCATTTATTTTATTTCATTTTCCAAGAGAATCTACCTATGTGAGTTTCGCGAGTTGAGTTTGACTCGCAAGGACTACTGCTGGCAAAAAAAAAAAAAGTTCCGTTCAGCTTTCTGAGTTTGCAATAGTACGTAGCATGACTGCTAGTTTCGTGATATTAGTTCAAAATTCAAATAATCTGAAACCTTGTACGAATTTACTGGTACTCTAGTTTTCCTGCGCATATGCACACATGAAAGAACCGTCATGCAAAACTCGCGAAAATTAGATCTCTGCGATAAGTCATTTAAAAAAAATATGCTGTGGTATTCCTTTAGGTTTACTGCTTAAGAACCATAAAGAGTGGAAATTACCACCTTACGTCGATTGTGAATCTGAATCTGAAGCTTTTTTGGCAACGACAAACAATGAAGAGATGAGACACAAAAGAGAACTGATACAAATAATTGATTGACAAAGGGAAACGTTTTCGGGAATAATGTCAGTTGTATTTTCTTCTCAGACAAAAAAAAGACAAATGGGAGAAAAAAATATGTATCTTAATGAATAGGTTGACTTTCTACCGAGATCAGAGGGAAACAGAAGAAAAACGCAACATGAATACATCTCCGCTTTCATATTCATGTATTTTCCTGTTTAGGAGTGTGGTGTCAAATAGACCCCTGGAGGTAAAGGGAGAAATATCCTTATAACCTCTTTAGGAGTGTGGTGTTAGACCTCACACCTGTCATCATGCACAGTTTTTAGCGAAGGACGGCGAAGATTATAACACACAAATCATTACATACCAATAATAAACTAGAATTGTTACCCAAGGGTAGTATTATAATATTTAATCATACATATGATATGAAACCCAAAGCCTTACGACAGAAGTATTTAGGTCTGTTAATACTTTACAGTATTGCGAAGAGATAGGAAAAGAATATGCAGCATATTTAAAAGGACAGGAATAGTTATTTGCTTAATAATTCCATATTATTTTCTCATAAAATTTAAACCATGTGTATTTTCCTTTTCACCTGGCAGTTTCTGAGAAACCGCGGCAAGAATGTCGGGATTTTCATCATTTGTACGCTGCCTTTACTCGTGCTGCGTGAGGTAAAAAGGGAGATAGTCAGCCGATGATTGGTCCAGACAGCGTGCTCATGCGTTTGTACCGGTCATCTGCTAGCTTTTCTCGCTTTTTGACGTCACGCAGCACGAGTAATGGCGACGCACAGAGGATGAAAATTCAGACATAACAGAGGTGTTTCTTTAGGAAATGGTCTGGCAATGGAAAAAGGTTATTGGTTTAATTGTTGAAAAAAAAAGTGGATTTGTCAGGCTGCAAAGCGAATAACTATTCTTGATCCTTTAAACAGATAATGGCATGTGTAGGAATAGCCTTATGTCACCGTTTTATCATTCAAAATAAATTCCTCTGAGGACTTCCACTCGTTTCTCTCTCTGTCATACAACATTTTCTATCTAAAAGACAGTACACCGTAAACGCTGGAAGTATATTTATTTTTCTTTTTTATTTCTTGCAGTTTAAGTTTACATGTCACACAGTGAAAGAGTGTAGTTGTCCCTCATAACCATGTTATCATCTCCAATTACAAGCACCTTCCATAGACTCCTTTGATCCACTGGTGACAAAGCAGGCTCTGCTGGTAGTCTACTTGTCTGTTGACTTCTCTACAGCTGGAGGAAGCAATTAAGTCCATCACATCCACTGCAGTCATAACTGCAACCAACGATACAGCCATTGTCGTCCCTAACGAGATTAGCCCTGCATCCGGGAGGGGGCGCTGCACACGGTGGCAACGGACCGCATTCAACTTGTGAAAGACAAAAGCAACATGGCAAATTAATGGAAGACGAAATCGCTATGTAACATTTACAGTTATTTTCTTCAAATCTTATTTCCACAGAGCTTTTACAATAGATTAAGGGAATAAATACACGGAAACTCTCGTATCAGATTCACTGGAAATTCTGCGCTAAGTTCGAATGCGTTAACTTCTACTGTGTATCACGTAAAGGTTTTTTTGTTTTTTTTTGCCTGAGCGGCGTGTTGTAAAAAAATTTGAAAAAGAAATAAACAAGTATGACACGTCAGTAAACTACATATTGCATCACAGCTTAGCACCTGATAATCTCTTGTAAGTGTTCTCACAGGTTGGTCTCAGGTACCTAGCTTCAAACAGTCAAGTGCCAGGCTCTCTGGTCATCAGTGTAAATATCCATAACATTTTAAGAAGGTAGAGTGGTGACTTCATTATTTGTTCATGTGATATTGAACATTGCCCAAAAGTGCCACAATAGTTGAATAGTAGAAGTAGAAGAATGATAAGAAAAAATTAACTCAATGCATATTTTACGATGACATACATTGTTAAACAGAAAACACTCAAAATGATACACGAATTGCCATGAAACTTTTTAAAACAACCATTCCTTAACACAATAACCGTAGTCGAAATAACTTGGTTCGAAGGGTGATTGTGTTTCAGCGTTCAACTATATATCAGATTGACAAAAGTTACACCACAGTACCTTTGCACTTGCAGGTATCGCATCCATCTTCATCTTGAACATAACCGCCTGGGCAAAACTGGCAGAAACGTTGTGGACATTTACAGTCATAACTACATCCGATGAGACAGCCATTGGCATCCGTGATTGCCTTGGCTCTGCATCCAATGGGCGGAGCGGCACAGGCTGGAGGTGGGGGACATATGGATTCTACCAAGAGAACAAAAGATGGTTATAGCTGACTTAAAGGTTGAAGGGGTCTAATTGGTCCCCCCCCCCCCAAAAAAAAAATGGACTTTTAGAGTCAATAAAAGCAGAGTATATAGTCTGTCCCTTGGACAGATTATGAAGAAATAATCGTATAACATCAAACATGAAACCACATAAAAAATGGTGGAATTCAGTCCTGAGTTTGTAAAAAAAATAATTGTTGCAGGCAGCACTTCCCAAAAGATTCTGCGGATTTCATTTGTACAGACCTGTAATTTGCAAAAGAAGGCAAACTTTTTAACCCCTTTTCATCTAAATTAAAATTGTGAATAATCTAAATGAAGGAACCCCTTGTAAAAATTATGTATTTTGTACACAGTGATGGCACTTTCCATCCCTGAATCCCCAGCAACAGAGTATTGGCTTTTCGCAGACGGCACTGCACTGCATTCTTGCTGACCCCGGATCTCCTGCAAATTTCGCAGGCACTGTTCCAGGACACTCCCGATTGGCTTAGGGTTAGGACAGTGTTAAGACAGGATAAGAAATACTGTATTCTTTCTTACTAGGAAATTCTTCTCCACAGTTGAAATTGAATACAATGTGCATACTGACATACAAAGACAATACGCATGAACGCCTGTCAGTTATACAGATTATTTATACCCGTATATCCCACCTCTGCCCTCCCCTTCCCCCTTTCCCCTCCTCAATAAACACAAAGAAAAATATGACACACATATTCACGCACCCATACACACACACACACACACACACACACACACACACACACACACACACACACACACACACACACACACACACACACACTCACACTCACACACACACACACACACGCGCTCACACACACACACACACAAATGCACACACACACACATACACATAAACACACACCACACACATAGGTCTTTATAGGTCCTTTTGAGGAAGAAACGTAATCTTGGGACAGTCCCTAGGCATTATCATTCTGTAGGAATCTCTCATGTGTGATAACCCGTTTCTGGTATGCCTCTAACCCTAAACCAGGCTCTGGGCGGAAGTGTCCTGTAATATTATTGGCCATGAGGGAAATCAAACAATCAGATGTTAGCCATGTTAGTGTCGAGGAACCTAGGTATGCCTTATGTGAAGATTTAGGTTTATATATAATTTAAATGCTGATGGTAGAGGCAAAGGTCGAACCCCAGAAGGCCGGCAAATTTAGTAAACAAACCTGAGAAGATGATACATCCCCGAAATTCAGCGCGCTGATTGGTCAAAAGAATAGCTTACCCTCCGCATAAGGGTACTGTGTGCATTGGCAACCCTCTTTAGATGAAGGTCTCAGATGAGCATTATGTAATAAAAGTTCGATAGGGAGCTACGTCCTTTTCAGTGTACCTCGGCAGGAACAATGTCCTCATTAATATTAATATTGTTCCCAAGGGCAATGAGAGCAAAAATAGAGGCTGTTTGACTTGGTTCAGTTTCAAGGAAACGAAGGTATTCTCAGATTTTTCATTCTATGCTACGCTTTCAATAGAATTATTGTTTCTGACCCAGAGCCTAATAAAGACCTTAAATTGAATTGAATTGAATTGAACTGAATTGGCGATAATTGTTTTTCCTTTGAAGGCACGCTTAAACGATCCTGGCGAGAATGGTAAGTAAAAATGTAGGCTGGCAAAGGTAGATAAAAAACCCCATAATATTCGACTTTGAATTAACTTTGCAAACTATCATTTACGGTAAATATTCTCTGTGATTTATGTATAATCTATTGATGTTGTAAGTTGTGGTGACATGTCCTGCTGATGCTGTCAGTATTATTGCCACTGAAAGTTTTTTTTTTTTTGGTCATAGTATTATCGCTGCTGATGTAAATGATAATGATGAAGCTAATGTAGGTGTGGTTGTTGTGAATCTGGTACTGTCATTGCTTAGTGTACATGTTGTTTTTTGCGTTTCTTTTGGTGATGCTTTTATTGCTATTTGTCGTAGCAGTACCGATTATAATATACGTATATACTATATTATAATAGCAATGGTGACATTATTATATGATTGTTGGTAGTTTTAGTAATTCATGTTGTTGTGCCGCCATCAAAGAAACTAGACTAACAGCTGTTGGTTGAATGATACGATAACGGTGGCAAGATGGAAAGAGCATTGCAGTTTTATCAGTTCTGTTTAGTTCAGTTCAGTTCATTTTAGTTCAGGTCAGTATCTTTATTGATACGCTCTCAGCCAGTTATCGAAAATACAATTGTGAATTATCAATTGCCTCACAGTGCATGAATGAAATTATAGCAATAACAATAACAATAGCAATAAGTTTATTGAGCTCAGACAACTATCTATTGTAAATGAGCAAAATAACAATACTTTTAACAAGCAATTCACATTCTACCCTTCCTCTCTCTCTCTCTCCCTCTCTCACTTTCTCTTTCTCCTTCTTTCTCTCTCTCTCTCAACATATATCTCAACAGCCCTTAAATCTGAAAGCAAATAGATGTAACATATCATGCTTCTGTTTTGTCGAGACAGTAACAATAACAATAATAACAATAACATTGACAATAACAACAACAATGACAATAGCAGTAGATAGCTGCAATGTCATAGATCTATATTACCATGTCATTTTACGCACAAATGGGAATGTTTATGTCTAGTCTATACAAGTCGTAGGAGAATAACTGAATGGCTGGCTGTATGGGCTGATGGACGGACGGAGGGACGGACGGACGGATGGATGGATGGATGGATGGATGGATGGATGGATAGATAGATGAATGGATGAATGGATAGGTGGATGGATGGATAGTAGATATATGGATGGTCGGTTGGATGGATGGAGAGGTGGAGGGAGGGTGGATAAATGGATTGATGGATGGATTGATGGAGTGACTGGATAGGATGGATAGGGTTGATGGATGGATGGATGGATGGATGGATAGATGGATGGGTGGATGGATTGATGGATGGATGGATGGATGAATTGATTGAGTGGATAGGATTGATAGAATGGATGAATTGATTGAGTGGATAGGATGGATAGGATGGATGAATTGATTGAGTGGATAGGATGGATAGGATGGATTGGGTTATGGATAGATTGGTGGATGAATGGATGAATGGATGGAAGATGGATAAGGTGAGTCATCTTACCAGGAATTCTTCTGTATGATATTCTGGCTTGGTACGACACCACTACACAGCAAATAAAACACAACGCAAAATAGAAACCTGACTTCATCTTTCACAGTCTGTGATGAGTGAAGATCTAAATATTAGTACACGAAAATTGCGGGCTCAGTTGTCCGCGACTATCAGTTCATGTGACATTTATAGACCATCTGTTTTTTGATTAGGACCGTGGCGGACATAGGCATTATTCCGCATGGATACCTCTTGTCTTCCATATTAAAACTGCCCATAAACATTGATAGTCGCTACTTCCCACTTCTCTCTATCTCTCTTCTCCCTCTCCCATCCCCTTCTCTCTCTGCAACCGGAAAGACCACGTCGAAGGGGACGTATGGTTGGAATAGCACCCTTCCCCCTCCTCTCCACCCTTCGATCCATCCATCCAGATCCGCCACTGGGCTAAGAGGCCAATGTAAAGGTGTTGATCCCGGATATCCGCATAGACTTGGTAAGCCTACATTCATTATGGAAGTGATTAATATGTCATCACAGCCGGATCAGCTTTCTTTTTGTTCATCAAACAAAAGGTAGATGGACAGTGTGAACGTCAGAGTTTTGTTTGTTCTTGTTTTGAGCCCCGAAGAATGGAGATGGAAAAGGGAGNGGGGGGGGGGGAAACTACGGAGAATACAGCAAACCATAGTGGAGGCGGACATGGAGAAAAGCGGATGGCTCTGAATGCGCTCGTCATGACTTTCTGCAAAATAAATTTCCCAGTATTGAAGGAAATTTTGCTGTGAAGAGGACATTTATAAAAGAAGGGAATTTTCCCTCTTGAAACAACAACAACAACAACAACAACAACAACAACAACAACAACAACAACAACAACAACAACAACAACAACAACAACAATTATTATTTGCAAAACGTTTATCCGCACTGGATATAAATTAATGAGTAAAAAAAGAAAACTATAACAATTTAACAAATTTAATACAAAAATTTTCAGACTGGCGTCCTTCTTTTAGATGCAGAAAATCAATGAACTAAGAATGAAATGGCATAGGAGGAGCAAAAAAAAAAAAAGCAACTGTCATCAACAACAACAATAACAACAGCAACAATATCATCAACAACAACAACAACAACAACAACAACCACATCATTCACAACAACAACCACATCATTCACAACAACAAACACACAGCAACAACAGCCAACTTCAACCGAATAAATTTACGTCCATACTGACATATTAAAATACTATAAAAGATGTTTGATTCTTTTTAATTTTCTTTATAATTCTGTCAGTACATGAAGAAGTGGGCCTCTCCTTTTACACAAAGATGTAGGCATAATCAGTGTAATACAAACTTTGCACATTGCCAGCTCAGGCATTTTTTTTTTCGTGCCTTCCCCTTTTTCAGAAACAGTATTACTTTCAACACCTAGTTTAACAAGTTTACTGATTTGGCGCAGAACGCACTGGGCGGTATGTGCGAGATCAAAATATCGTCCACTCGGACAGAGACGATAAACTAGACGAAGATAGAGAAACTCTCTTATTCGGAGAGCGAGGCAACGAAGAACTTTAGACAGTACATCTTCGTTGACTATAAATGTGCTATAACACAGATCTACATAAAAATATCAAGTAGTCAAGACCTACATCTAGACTGTATCATGAAAAAATCTTGCGAGGTGAAATAATTACGGCCAGCTTATAGTAATGACATGAATCCTGAGCCATATTTGTGGCGATTCAGAGCTTCGCTTTCAAGTTTGTTTGATTCAGACGTCGCCATGTCAATGAATGGTTAGCAAGTTATTTTTCAAATCTTCTTCACTGGTACTTCTGAAGCTGCGCATAGACAAACACCATTTAGACTGAAAATACGGAACGTTTCAGAGCAGCATAAACACCACGTCATTTTAATACTAGATGAAATCGAAACAGTAAGCAGAAAGCTCAGATTCGATTGCGACTTTCTGTATTGTACTCATGGGGAATTCTGAGTTCATAACCGTAGCCTGAAGCTGCTGTTTGCTTACACATACTTGTTCCCTTTTGGTTTGCAGCAGCAGCAGCAGCAGCAGCAGCAGCAGCAGCAGCAGCAGCAGCAGCAGCAGCAGCAGCAGCAGCAGCAGCAGCAGCAGCAGCAGCAGCAATACCATGCTAGTGCCTCCCTCATAACCCCGAATCTATCCCCGATCCTCAACCACCTCCTAAGATCACTACCCTGCAAGTCAACGCCGCTGTAAGTGCGCCCTCAACAGCGATAGCAATGGGATCAAACTGAGGTAAGAACAGTAATACTACCTCGACTGGCATGATAAAACTCCCCCCCCCCCCACTAGAAAAGATGCCTATAATAAGGACCTATCAGTGCTATAGGAATAAAACTTTACATGCATTTAATTAGATAAAACTAAATTATCCGTAAAAGCAAATGAATTTAATGTTTCATTCTGAATTTAAGGGTATGATTTATTGAATTTTACAACTTTCCCTTTTTAAAGAAACTTTAACAAGAGATATGCGCACCTTTTGCTTGAATACAACATTTGCAGAGTGAGATATTATAACTGTCTTTCTGTATATGAAGAGAGAAAATATTCAAGATTCAAGATTTGTTTATTTTTAGGCCTGTCCTGGCCAATACAAATGCTAATTTCATGTTATATAAAAAGTACAAATGAAAACTATCTAAGCTAACAATAACACTACATACTCAACTGCACTCAGTCCTCACCCGCTCTGCCATTCCAGTACACTTCACTTGTATACTACGCGAGCCATCATTCACACGTGGTTACATTATACTTAAGGAAACACAGGCAACCCCCCTCCTTCCCCCACACACAAATAGTAATATAACGAACCCGACATGATAATGAAAACATTTGTTAATCACTTGTTCAGTTCTTGTTCCCGGAACCTGCATCGTTGCACTCAGGGCGTTCCCATACGTGCTCTGCCTCCCGTTCCAACAGTCATCGGAAAGTCTGCTGGTCTACTGTTTCTACAAATCTAGTCAATCTTTGGCTGCGTGTTCTTCTGAATCTTCCCAACAAGCTGGCTGGTTCTGGCTTCCCCGCTCTTCGCTCCTCTAGCAGCTATCCTTTCCAGGTCAACCTCTGCTTCTCGATTTTTTTCTTTTTAATTTAGATAAGATACTTACTTAAACGTAAAAGAATTTTTGTTAGAAAATTACAGGAAACTTTTGTTCTGTTGTCTTGCAGTGAGTATGTGGTCTACCGTTTATAAAAGAAGTAATAATATGTTATCATGACTGTAAAATATCGGATGTCAAAGGCGTAATACTCATGTAATATATGAATCTGAGATTACCAACGTACATGTTACCTACCTATGTAACACAATTTAGTTAATCTTCAATGTTTTCTAAAATGTTTAAACATCACCTCTGTCTCATTTCACCTAAGAGACATTTACAAACTTTGGCACTATGACTTTGTCAACGTTAACAAGTTTTCTTCGCCGATAATCTGAAGGCTTAGACACTGTCTCACAGATTCAGCCCTCCCATATCCTCAGTGCAGCGCATCCAAAACAATGTAAAGAGAGAAACTTAAAAAGAATGGTCAATAATCTGAGATAAAAACTTGCATACCTGTTGGTCTTAGGGCGCAGATATACTAAGCCCGGTTTGAAGACAACAAATGAAGGAGCATGCCTTAATTACAAATAAAATAGAGGAGATGACGGACAGTAAGGTATACTAACTCCAGCTTGCAGACACCTGTCCGAGGACAGCCGGATTGAAGTGTCGCATGTTGCATTCTATCCTTCAAGACGGACGACCCGACGACCGGAAATGACTAATAGCTGTAGGCGGGACATAAAATCGCAAAATCTAAAATGTCAAAATATACATTAAATCTTATTTTTAAGGCTAGATTTGATTCCAGCGCACTCGAAAACCCCCGGGTGCGAAGGATTTGTGATTTTCAGCGTATTTTACATACACACGAGTGTTTTTTTTTTTTACACACACACACTAAAAGCCCTTTACCCCATGTGTAGGTTACTG
>JAWQUT010000009.1:2261530-2271771 GCA_033807755.1 Ellobium chinense | reverse complement strand
ATAATTTTTGTTAGAAAATTACAAGAAGTCTTCGTTCTGTTGCCTCGCATCTAATATGTGACGTACAGCTCACAAGAGAAGTAGTTTATTATCATGATTGTTACTTATCGAGTGTATACCTAATTACTAAGCTGAAGGAGTTATCGAAGTGAAATAATGAACTGTAGACTTGTCTTTGTGTGTGTATTATTTACTTGACGCGAACAGAAACGAAATTGAGGTGTGTGTTTGTATTTGGGATGGACGTTGGTGGGGGAGGGCTGCATCCATTTCAGTTTCTCTGTATCATTCCCGTGCCCTTGGTTCCATCTCAGAACTCAGCTGCATCCCCTGATTATTACATTGTCGGTCAAAGCCAGTGTATAAGCGTCCCCACCTACACAGTGCCCTTTTAATTTTCGCCACCTACTTGGTATACCTTTGATCACATCACTGGTAGAGAATTAATACAGCCATCAAATCGATAAGTAACATCTAACATCCAACAGTTAAAGAATAATTCAAATTACAGAGGGAAAACAGGAGAGAAATGATAAAACAGAGTCATAGGGGTAGATCTAAGAAAGCTGAACAAACACTGCTATCATGAAATATAATAACAAGTAGAATGAACTCAGTCAAAAGACTCCACGATACTTACATTCTGACATAATTAGAGGTGCCCCACCTCTAATTATGTCAGAATGTAAGTGACCTACATCGGAGAAAAGAAATATATGTCATCTTTTTGAGGTTACAATTAAACATTTGTAATCGATTGGACACTCAGTTGTAGCATGTATAATTTTCAAAGAAGATAATATTGAAGAAAAGGCAAACAAAATAAAACAAAACAGAACAATGCAAAACAAACTGAAACAAGACAAAACAAAAGAAAACATACAAAAACAACCTAGGTCAGGTGTTCTCTAGACACTAGTGACTGATCATTTTCAGGTTCAACAAAGAAAGCATGGAGGTATGAAGATGTCAGTGCAGGGGCGTAGCGAGGATGCATTTTTTGGTAATCTAGCACTTATATCCTATCGTTGCTTGTTTGGTTTTTGGTGGGGGTGGGAAGGGAAAGGGCAAGATTTAGACAATAGTAACTGAAATTTTTTTTATTGGTTTTTGGCACCAAAAGAGCCAAATCTGGCATCCTTGGTACGGTCTAAACTATTAACATCTCGTAGCCGAAAGAAAAAAAACTGGAAGTCGTGCATGGAGATCTTGTGTAAAAAGAAACACAAAAAGCCGCCAGAACGGCGGGTAAGCAAATTTTTCCCTCAGATTATTTGCTACCTTTTTTTAAAAGTTTCCTCTTTACATTTCCTTTGGATACATTGCACTGTGGCCATGGGAGCGCTGAATCTGTCAGACAGTGTGTAGGCTCTCAGATTATCGGCGAATAAAACTATCTCCCGTTGACAAAAATCTTACTGTCAATGCTTCTAAATGGCTCCTAAGTAAAATAGGACGAAGGTGATGTTTGAACATTTTAGAAAACATGAAGATTAAGTAAATTGTATTAGACAAATAGATATTATTTTGGTAATCTCAGATTCATAGATTACATGGACGCTACGTCCCTGTGTCAGTGTTTTGTTTTTCCCTCTATTAGCTATAAATACTTTTACATACCTCATTAAAATATCAAAGGTACCCCTGCCAAAATACTTTCCACACAAATTGTTTAACTCTTCCTCCAATTATTTGACATAGAAAAATGCCTCAAATTCTTCCACCTTCCGTACCTCTGCATCTATTTAAGCCTTTGAAATTCAGCTGGAACCCCCGTGCCCCCCTCTTTATAATCAGTTGTGTAGGACTTTTTTAAATGACATACCCTTTTATGAGGTACTACTGGCATCTTCATATCTGAACATGTATTTCTAACACAAAGATGAGTTTAGGTGATACCACCATCGGCTATGGTAAAGCGGCTCCATACTGTTGTACAACAGTGAACTCTCAGACAAACAAACATGAAACTGAAATAGTTTACTACAATATCTATGTGGAGATAATCTTTAATTGCCTTCTTAGTCCAATCGTGGGCATATTTGGCTCCGCTGGAACAATCATCACCATCATTGTTCTCTATCGTCATGGATATGGCGACACCACGAATATCATCCTCACATCTCTGGCTGGCTGCGATTTCATGTACTTGCTGCTAACATCAATAATCAAAATGAGTTGCCTCATCACTCGGTTCAGCCCCATGCTTGGCAAGATCTACCAAGCTTACATGCAGGTCTATATTTTCAACATCTCTCGATATGCCATGACAGTCTCTGAATTCCACATCGTGACGATAGCAACTGAGCGGATGCTGATGGTCTGTTTCCCATTTGAAGTTGGCAGATGGTTCACAGCACCAAGATGTATGTGTGTGTTAACGTGTTTGTATGCTTTCGTGTTTCTTCTCTTTTGGCCTTTCCTATTTCTTCGGTTTAAATTAGAGTGGGCATTTGACCGAGAATTCAATCAAACGATTCCAACAATAACATTGCCGGATTTTTATCTCCAGAACGCCTCGATTCTCGACTTTTATAACTCGCCAGTTCTGGCCGTTCTTCTCTATCCTGGCATCTGTGCTTATCTTGTGTTGAGTTCATGTGTGATTGCGTACAAACTACACGTGCACGAGCTGAAAAGGAAGACGCTGGCAACAGGTAGTCACCAGCAAATTGACCGGAAGTCCACACGCATGCTACTAGTTCTTTGTATCATTACTAGTTGTCTGTTCATGCCTTCACTTGTTATGTACATGTTCTCTGCATTCGGTGATCCCGGCTTTTTGTCTCTTGCCAATATGGGATTCTTTTTGAGCATCAAGGACATCTTCGACCTTCTATACTCTGCCACCAATTTCATCCTCTACATATTCATGTCCAGAAAATTTTACAATACTCTCAGATCTTTGTTTTCAAGCACCGTTAGTTCCTAAGCAATACAGTGTTCGACCACTAATTTCATCCTCCATATTTTCATGTTCAGAAAAATGTACAATAGCCTCAGATCTTTGTTCTCTTGCACCATTCGTTCCTAAACAATCCAAACAGCTTTAGACCTTTAGGAAAAGACCATTTTATGCTTTATCATCTTCGCACGAGATTTGTGGCCCTTATCTACATTTTATTGTATCACCACACCGGTAGAGCACTTATCAAATTTTAACGTATCCACGTTTACAGACAATATCCAAATTTTCGAGCATCTCCTAGCTCCTCATTGTAGAGATTTATTTAGAATACATATTTAAGTGGGCAACAAGAGCCCCAAGAAGACGACGAAGAATGAAATCAAGGCAAAACAAGAAGTGGGAAGTAAGATCTAAGGGAAGGTATGTTTAGGAAAAAAGGTGACTGCAGTAAAGGCTTTTATCTACAGGAGCTTTACTATGTAGTTCCTTTTATGTCCTTTAGCGTGTAAATCGTCATACAACTCGCTTATACAGTGCAGTGGTAGGATGTAACTGCCTGGAGAGTCATAGAGGCTGCTGTCATGTTTTTTGCTGAAGTTTAAGTTAAACTATAATGCATAGAGCCATTTAGTACCATACAAGGCCTTTGATGTTACTGTTTTTGCTGGTCGGTTGGGGCAGATATTTTATCGATGTCATAAATCAATAAATTCTCAGAGGTATTATTTTCAGGTAGACGAAACTTTAAAATGCAGGAAAGAAAGGAAGATCCTTATGCTTTCAATGTGGTTTTAGAGAGCCATTGAAATTTAAGGGGTGAATCAGGAAATCGTGCAGTTTGGAGAAACCATTGCTGGTCCTATTATACGTGTTTTTCTTGACAATGCCTGGGACATATTCGACTAGCAATGAGTTGTTTTTCTGTGTTTCCTGTCTGCTATTCTAGTATATTTATATTTTTATGTACGAGGGGAAATGCTGTATGTGTGATGAATGTAATATGTAACAACGGATGGCATTGTGGAATGAGCAAAGGTATTCATATATTTCCCGTTTTCTTTCCTCTTATTACTGAGAATGTGAAGTAAGTCATTTTTCGCCATTTTCGACTTTCTTCATTCCCTTTCCTTCCTCCCNNNCTTTTGTTCCTGCTTCCCTATTATTTTATGTTTCTTTTGACGTTGTATTCAGTTTAATTCATTGAAATGTCAGCAAAAAGTTCCTCAGTACCTCAGTACCATTTTTCACCTCTTTATTAAGTAGCCCACGGCTTTACATGCATAGATTTCACTGTTTTTCCATGATTTGGACCTTGATACATATTCTTTCCATGCACAAAGTCATACTCATTATTGAATTTTGACAGTATAAGTACAGAAGTGTCTGGACAATATAATGACTCAAACTCAGAATAAACTTTAACTTTGGTGTATTTTCTATTATCTTTCATTTATTTTATTTAGAGGGTACACATAGAGAGAGTTAAACACAAGATCAGATAGTTGTCAACGAGTGAGGAAGAAGTTTGCATTAATGGTAGCAATTTTCGTCCAGCTATTGAGGACGACTGGAGAGGTTTTCAGGTTGCATCATTTTCGTTCATTAAGAAAAAGTGGAAACGTTTACAGGTTGCAGTCATTTTCCTCCTACCGTTCAGGAAGAGTGGAAAGGTTTTAAGACTGCAGTCATTTTCTTCATGCCGTTGAGGATGAATGGAAAGGCTTTTAGATTGCAGTCATTTTCCTCCTACTATTGAGGAAGAGTGGAAAGGTTTTCAGATTGCATTCATTTTTCGCCCACGATTAAAAGACGTGGAAGGGTTTTAAGATGACAGCATTTTCCTCCCATCATCAGAAGGAGTGGAAAGATTCTTATATTGCAGTCATTTTCCTCCAGCCATTGAAAAAGGGTGGAAAGATTTTCAGATTGCATTCATTATCGTGCAACCACTGAAGAGAAGTAGAGAGGTGTCCAGAGTGCAGTTATTCTCTTCTAACCATTGGGGATGAGTGGGGAAGTTTCCAGATTTCTATATTTGTAGCCATTCAAACGTTTTAGGAAGAGTTGCACTCGCAGGTGTTGCAGCCATTTTCGTCCAGCCGCCAACCATTGTCACAGGTGCCCAAGCAAAGCTGGAACTTGCACTTGCAATAGTATTCACAGTGGGTAGGACATCCTTCTGAGTTATAAACGAGACGAGCATTGCAGCCAGGATCAGGGGCACGGCACATTGGCATACCACCACATGGTCCCAAGAAACCTGTGATATGAATGGTGCCAGATTAAGCTGAATTCTTATGCGATTGTAAAAGAAACAGTGAATGTACATAACGAATCGCGGTATTCACAAGATGGGGCAACAGAAAGTAGAAACAAATACAGAACTTATGAAATACAGCAGGTCTATGAATTTGAAGGAGGAGGAGGGAGAGGGAGAAGGAGAGGGAGAAGGAGTGGGAGAGGGAGAAGAGGCTAACTAGATAAAAAAATTAGAACTATTCTGTCGTATTATCTTAGATCTCTTAGTCCCTGCAGTGTACTGCTTCTAAAGCTTAGTACTTTCTGCAATAGGCCTTCATAAATGTCAAATCGGATTGTATTCAAGAGGACCTGAACAGAATAAACACGCAAAACAAAGAAACTAAAGGGGGAAAGCAGCGAAGGAATAAACAGTAATGATAATTAAAAACAACAACAACAAGGAACTCACAGCATTTTGTTTAAATAGAAACGTATCTTCAAAATGTGGAAACTGCCATACCTGTTGGGAGACTGTCGATTAGTTTGCCTTGGTGCGACTCCCTAAAGCAAATAATGAAACACAATACAAACAAGAGTCCTGCATTCACGGTTTTCATTGTGATGGTGATGTTACTGTTAGCAATGTGACATGAGCTGAATCGTCTGATTTAACAAACAGCCTGGAGACAGACCTGCTCTGCCGCACCCACCTGACAGTTATTAACCTCTGATGTGCTGAAAGGTGGAAATCCGGGTTGAGACATTCTGATTAATTTTGACGCCCCATCACTATACAAAGCCATTTTCAGGCTGAAAAGAGGGGGTGTGGTGGAGGATCAGGGATGGAGGTAAAGGGGATACTATCATGCCCTCATGACTGTCAGAAGCGTAAGGCACCTTTATACTGTATTATACCGTCACAGTCAGAGGCAGTTCGCCATCTCATTTGAGTGAATTTTTTAGGAGAGGAAAAAAAAACTGTACCATCGCAAGAAAATAATGTCAGTTCCAAGCTTTGGTACTGTGTTTTTTTTTTTTTTCAAACCGGTGATTTCGTAACTTGCTTTCTTGTAAGATTTCTGATGGATGTATTGGGCTGTAGCAAGTGCAAACATATGCCAATTTACAAATTGCCTATCTGTGAGATAGGCCATCCTATGGCTGTGACAATATGGGACAGACATATATAGTGTGGATGAATTCTATAAGAAACTCATAGGGAGGCAGCTTGGCCGTGCGGTTTGTGAGTCACACTCAGAAACTGAAGACTTTCAAGTCTAAGGTTTATGTGTTTGATTCGCGAGCTGGGCGGTTTACTTTGTAGTGTCCTTGATAAAGACACTTCACTTCCATAAAATCCTCACTTGACTCAGGTATAAATGAGTATCCGACTTTAGAGCTGGGGGGACCAGGGCGCTGCAACGCTGGCGACCAGCAAAGACGTTGTTATGTATTGTAATATTATGTATTTACTTGTATGATGTAACTGTTGTATGTGCTTGTATTATGAATGAGATGTATAACATTGTATGACATTGTATAACAATTTCTCTATGGGGTAAAAAAAGTCGTATTTTCATTTTCATATTTTATTCGAGTTCAGACTTTACACGTGGGTCACTTATAGCAAACCATATGAATTCCGTAACAGACACATCTGAGCGTTCCAGCAAGAAAGCAGAAGATGATTTAAAAAAGTAAGTTAACATACTAGTAACTAGGCGAACTAGGTCTGCTTTATCCAGTGGTTCATTCACCCAGTCATAATTATATGTAAATAGGTGACAGTGACGTCCTATTTACACCTTCGTATTTTGTTCCTGTTATCTTTGCTCCGGATTGAAAAGAGCTGAGGTGATTAATCCTTGTGTGGTTTGATAAAATTGTTTTTGTTTTTCATGTTGTTGGTTTTTTATTTTGGTCGATGTGTGAATTACGGAGAACTACTAATAGAGAAAGCCGACTGCTTATATATCAGTGTAATTGTATGTCTGTTTGTCTTTCTTTCCATTTTAACCTTTCTTCGTTTGGCAGTTAATTTTAGTCTTCAACACCTATGGCTGCAACAAGAACAAGGATAACAAGAATAACAAGAACAACAAGAACAACAACAACAAGAACAAGAACAACAACAACAACAACAACAACAGGACAACAACAAGAACAACAACAACAACTGCAATAGCATGAACATCTATGAAATATAACAACACCAACAAGAAGAACGCTATCAAAATCAAACAAATGCATCAAATAACAAGAACAGCACTACCCCCTCCCCCTCTCCTCTCCCCCAAGACAAAGTGTATTGACTTTTTGCTTCTTTCAGACACTGAATTACTCTGCAATATATCGATACTCAAACCTCATGATGTATTTATTTCGCTCTTCATTCTCTCTCATTCTAGCACGAAAGCATTCTTACTGTTACCCTTGCCTTTAACTTTCTCTCATTAAAACTAACATATATACACTGCTCTTCTTTTCATTTCTCTCACTTAAATAACACAGGCACACACTTCTTGTTTGCCTTGTCCAACCCTTTTCTCATTCAAACAAATGCACGTACACTGCTCTTCTTTTCCCTGATCTCACTTACATAACACAGATGTACTCTTTCTGTTTAACTTGTCCAGTCCTTCTCTCATTCGAAATAACACTTGTACATTGATCTCTCTCTCTCTCTCCTTCCTCTCACTCATACTAACACATAACTCTTCCTTTTGGTCCTGTCTTTATCCTTCTCTCATTCAAACCAACACCTGTGCACTCCCCTTTTTGCCCTTCTTTCACATACTTTACTACTACTGCATATAATAATAATGCGGTTTACATGTCTTGTATCCAGGGTAATGCCTGCTCACGCGTTTTCACATTATTATTACCCCTGTAGGCCTGATCACGCCAGGGCTTTCTCAACTCCCTGGGGAACATACTGTGCCCCTGCCATGTATAGGCGCTGATCATTAGCATTCTGACAATATCTTTCATTGCCTATAGCCAGGTACCCATTTTACAGACGAGTGGACTGAGAAAACTGTGAATGAAATGCTTTCCAAAGGCACCTACATTACGACCATGGTCGGGACTCGAACCCACGACCTTTAGATCTCGAGTCCAACACCGCAATCATTCGGCCACGTTGCTCTTCATACCAACACAACAACTCTTCCCGTTATAAAGACTCCCACTCAAGTTAACACATGTTCACGTCTCATTTTCTCTTCTCTCTCACTCATACCAACTCAAGCACACCCTTCCTCTTTGCCCTGGCTTTATCTTTCTGTCATTCAAACCAAAGTAGATGCTCTCTCTTTACCTTACTCTCACTCACTCTGATACAGCGCAGTCTTCCAGTTTACCTTTCTCTCATTTGTATCTGACAAGAGAACCCTTTCTCTTCTCTCACTAATACGAGTGGTTGCTCAGTCATGCTCTTCTTCTTCTCCTTTCTTATGCTCATACACTCGCTCTCCACATTTAAGTATTCATATTCTGTCACTTATTTTGTACCATTTTGTTGGAGTAAAGTAAGAATGAAAAACTACTGGTGACATCAGTGGCATCGGAGCAGCGTGGCCAAATAATAGCCTCGGTGTTGGGTTCTGAAAGTCGTGGGCTCGATTTCTGCTTTGGTCATTCACATTTTTGTCAATCCGCTTGTCTGTAAAATGGTATCTGACTACAGGCAGTGAAAGATATCGTCCAAATGCTCGTGATCAGCATCTGTAAAGGGCAGTGAGACTATGTTCTCCAGGAAACCTGATAAAGTAATCATAATGTGAAATTACATGAACGGGCAGTGCCTGGGAACTAGAATTATAAACCTCATTATTTATTATCTGTCATCGTTATATCAAGGAAGTAAGTACAAACAATCCTCGATGGTGTGATTCAGGTTCAACAAACAGGTACTCCGTGCTTTGCAAGAGACGCATCGCCAGTAATAGTAATACGTTAACCCCTGCCCTATTTTCCTTCATCATTACACACATGTTATTATCTAGGTACTTGTGCACTTAAGAGATGGTCCGTTTTGCACTGTAAACAACTCTTTCCGCGAGATGCCGTGGGAGGTTCTTTTCTTGGAAAGAAAATGAGATGAATTTTTATTTATAGCATTGTATATCAGAACAAAAAAACAACAGAAAGACAGTAGGAGTGGAGTTCACTGTCTCACAGGATCTCAAGCTGGGACGCCGGGACTCTTCAGCAGTGCTGCATAGGGATACCACAGTAATGCCAAGGGTCCCACGGTACTCATCGGGAATCGTTTTGTCCTTTGGTATTCTAAGGACCCACAGTACTATTCAGATCTCCCACACAAATGCCCTGATTCCCCCTGCAACTCATAATGTTTTGCATGCTATCACAGAGTAGTGTTTAGTTTCGATAGGAAGATGGCAATGTCTTTTTCAGTGTTGGCTGTATTATCAGCATTTTCAGCCACCCTGTTCTTATTTGTGTGACGTTTCACTCAGGCAACCTTTCAATCTTCATACAAATTTGACGTACAGAAACACATACCATCAACTAGCTTTTGAGTTTTTTGGGCAGAAATAAGTTGACATAAAATTTAAGACCCTTTCACTGGTTTAAGGGCCTCTAACAAAATTAAATCAAGTCCCAATTCCCTCTTCCCATAGCCCTGTTTAAGACTTTATAGGGGCTATTTAAAATTGCATACATTTTTGCAAGGTCCATTTGGCATTTTCATAACTCTAAACACTGTCCACTGCATTGTTTTGAGAACCACTGCGCTGCTTAAATTATGTTGACAAACCCAACCGCTTTCCGACCCGGATCTTGCTACTGATCTAGGTCAGTCTGAGGTAGCTTCACCTGTCCCAGTTTGACCTCACCTGATTTCAATAGTGTTCATCATACTGTGTCATCACGGCGTATCGTCCCATTGACGCTAGCTTATCTTAAGTGACAGGGGCGGATCCCTCCCACTCTCTTTCTCTGGGGGAATAGGATAGAGCTATTATTTTCTGAAGGAGTGAGGAGGGAAGAGCGTCTACCTGCCCACTCCTCTCTTTCTGGCTCTACCAGCCCTTCTCTCTTTCTCTCTTTCCTCCCCTCCCACCCC
>JAWQUT010000009.1:2242972-2261513 GCA_033807755.1 Ellobium chinense | reverse complement strand
CACTTCGGAATAGAGGGCTGCATATACACATGGCACGCCGTCCCTTGAAACACTCTATGAGAGCCGACACTGTTGCAGTAAACCCATTCACCTTGCGTCATTTCGTCGCCTTATTTATGTGTATTATACTATCTGTAAGCACACGTACTTTATACGTAAATAACGTGTTATTCATAGACCGGCGGGATCTCGACGGTCTGTTGTTTCATATACAAAAATAGAAGCAGCGTGGAAAGTATGTTATTCCTGTTCAATCCTTTTTTACGACCATATCCATCTCAACACGGTCGAGTTGTAGAGTCGAGGTGCCTTGGGAAAGCATTATTTTCATTCACATTTCCCTCAGTCTATCCATCTGTACGTGGGTGCATGTCTACAAGCAGTGAAAGAAATTGTCACAATGCTAGATGCCAGCGCCAATAAATGGCACTGGTATTGTATATTTCCCGGGGAGTTTAGAAAGTCCTTACGTGACCCGGTCTACTGGGGTAATAAGAGAGTGAAATTGCGTGAGCGGCGAGCGGTATTAGTATGAATGCGAAACTCATAAATCGATTTATTATTTTATTGTTTTTATTATCATAACTATAATACTTATTAATATTATTATAATTCAACAAGACCTCATGAAATTACATTCTAATGGACCACTCCATCATTTCGAATTTATAAGGTATTCGATTTCGTGAGCAAACTACGTGTTTAGAAAATAGAGGTGCCGAGACTAGAGCATGGCATGACGTTCCGAGCAGGTTAAGTTTTCATGTATAATTATTAGTTCGATGTCACGAGATCTTACTGGACTGCATTGTACACTCTATGTTCAAATCCAAAACTTTTATTAAGTCATAGGCCAACACTCATCATTTTAAATATAATATTTCATGAACACAATACATTGTAAAGACACTCGCTCTTCATGCACTCAGTTTTCACTCATCTACCAGTTTCTTACCTCGCCAACACGCAGACATTCGAGAACTATACACAAATCATCACATTTACAGTGCTGTTATCAGTCATGATCCCACATCAAATTTCCTACATCCCCTCCCCTTCCATCCGCCGAATCTCTCCATCCCCAACAAGCTCAGTTTTTCTGAATTGTATTTTTTCAAAAATCCGAAACATAAATTATTCAGTCTTTGTATGTCTTCATCACATTAATTGCTTATAAAGTACCTTACTAATGTGGACAAGTTCGGTTTAATTTTCAAATTTCCAGGAAGTAGATTTTCTCTAAATTCTATAAATCGTGGACATACTATCTAACAATGGTATCTACAAAAATAGAATGTAGATTATGTAATTATATATAATTATAATTATTTAACCTCAATATACATAACCTACATAATTTAGTCTATTTTTTTGTCTAACATAGGTCTCTTTCTCATACTCCCCCCTCCTCTTCCTCGCCACCTCCACCATACATGCATGGAAACTTAGTCTGATGGAGGAATCCGAATGTGGCTGAATGGTTATGATACTGGACTTAATGGACAAGAGGTTGTGGGTTTGATACCTGTCATGTTCGCTAATAACTGAGGTGTTTCCCGGCCCTGCATGGGGAGGGAGCGGAACACCCACAATATATATAAACAGGCTTATGCGATTTACTGATTACCTTCTTAGAAAAAAAAAATCACAATATATAAACAGATTTTCAGCGATTTACTGATTAGATCTTTATTTAAAAAAGAAAAAGGAAAACAACTAATATACCCAAATTTATCTCGCTGATTTGTGGAGAAGGTGCGGCTTCGTAAAAATTTCTACTCACAATAAGATTGATGATGCCATAGCTCTTAACATTTTAGACCAGTGGCCGTATGCATATTCCTTACGTTAGTTAACGCACTGCGGTTACCACGGGAAACTCCCAGAACAGTAGTAGTGTTTACTGTGGTTAACGCGACACGTTATCTAATGCATGGATTATGCAAACAGCCACTGTACAGGCTACAATCCGTCACTCGGTCAGCGACACTTCGCGCTGCAGCGCGACACACTTGAAAACAACATCCTGCACCATTTCCACACCCCTCTGATTGCGTGGGTCATATAATGTTCCCACTGTGAACTGATGCTTGTTATGCGTACAGCGAGAATAGTTTTTTTTTCTCCTACACTTCTCTGTGAATCGTTGACGATCTTTTCAGTCCTCACTAGGTCGGTATAGACTAGTTTTTTTTTCTTCAAACCTACGAGCAACAAACTCTTGATTTTTCAGGCTAAATTAATTATGGGGTGTCAAGCCGAGGACTTAAAAAATACCGTCCCCTCCCACCCAACAGCCCCTCTCCCCCACCCAAAAAAACCAAAAATAACTTGAAAAAAATATCAAACTCTTTGAAATTACAATTATGCACAGGTATTAAAAAATTGTCTCCAGATTTATAAAAAATAACGCACCAAATTAACCAATGGAACTCATATGAGGGAGAATGAGAAGGAGAGAGAGAAGGAGAGAGAGAGGAGAAAAGGAGAGAGGAGAGAAAGAGGAGAGAAGGAGCGAGAGAGATAAAGAGAGAACAGAAGTGTGTGAATGTGTATGTGAGAGAGAGTGAGAGAGAGAGTGAGAGAGAGAGAGAGAGAGAGAGAGAGAGAGAGAGAGAGAGAGAAAGAGAGATAGAGAAGGCCAGGACAGAGTTTGAAGGAGTGGGAAATTAAGGAGATGGAGCGTTAGAAACAGCCAGATGTGCTTAATCATTTTTTGGCTGAATGAAAACAGTAACAAATTAAAGACGTTTCCACTTCAGAAAAAAAGTAAAAAAAAAACAATCGCCCACCTCCGCCTAATCATATGCATCACTTAACAGCAACTCTTTCCCAGGGTTCAATCGAGTCGCAATTAAAAGGAGCGGATGTTGTTGCACCCTGATGACTCATTTTAATTCTAGGTACATATCCTGTTTATGAACACTGGAAACGTCGGATAATGCTGTGTCTTGCTGTTTTTTTTTGCTTTGACGGCACGATTTTCACAATAGACACCACAGTTAGTACAATGGGATCCGGATATGCTTAAATTCTATGACGGAAATTTTTAAAAGGGTGTCGCAATGGAACGGACTTTCTCGAAGAGTGCAGTAGTATATATATACAGGCTACATCATCGTAAGGATAATCAAATTTTGATATCCAGCCAAGGAAGCAGAACCCTCTTCTTGTCACAGTAGTTCAAAATGCAAAGTTTGAAAGCAGTTATCCTCGCTGTGGTACTATGTACAGGTGAGTTGACATTTCCACGTTTCGTACTGATACTGTACAATCAATTAATATAGATATATGCCTTGTACAAAATCGTCATGCTCATTTCACGTTTGCTTAAGATTATAGATATTTAGCACTTTCAACCTGTTGCTCAAAGCAAAACAGTGAGGCAGATGTAGTTTAGCTTGTAAACCTGAGCTATAAAAACAAGTCAAAACTACATTTGTTTTAACAGGGAAAAAAGACAAAAGGAAGCTCACAGTAATACAAACAACTCTAATCATCAAAAAATGAATTGGCAAATGTAGAATGAACATGACAAAATTTTAATGTACGTACAATAGCTTTACATTAAAAGTTCACACATCTGTCTATGCAGTTGTCTGTCTGTAAGCTGACGTATATGTAGACGGCTCCGTGCAAGAAAATTAATGCATATCTCCACCTTTGACCGGATCGGATTTATTTACATAAAATGGCAAGTAATGCGTTGGTTTTAAATACTTGAAGTTGTTTAGTATGACAAACACTACAACTAGTCTAGTGTGCCTGGTTCTAAAAAAAAATAGACAAAAAAATTTTGTTCACAAAATTTGTACTTGCCATTTTCTCAAAACCATGAAAAGTAGAGATATGCACTTTTTGTTCCAAACCATCGATATCCTCTGAGATATCATAAAAATCGGCTTTTTTTTGCCTAGCTATTAAAAGCGCCGATTTCGTTTCGGTTGATACGTAGTAGAGTCTGGCTTTCGACTGGTTGGACACAGTTTGATACAAATAATAGGTTTGGAAATCTAAATCAGACAACTTGTCGCGTTTATATCAAGATTTTAGTCTTAAGAGTTTTGATATCGAAATCGAAGTTGTTGAGTATTTGCCATATTCAAGAACGATACTGCCCGCCACTTGTTCAGTGTGACCTGTGTGGAAACATTAATAGCTGATGTTTCAAAAGTTTAACCATTGTCAAGCTAAAAGGACCATTTTGCATTGCATTTTCCCCATTAGCACCGGTGTTTTAAACAGCAAGATGGCGTTGAAAAACCATATAATGGGATGTGGTCATTGCAAATTTTTTTTCTTGACTTTTACGTCCAAACCTGTTCTCAGTCACTCTCCAAACATTCAAAAGGCACAGCTACAAATAGTAACCCGTTTTTTATTTTTTTGTGTGTGAATTTTGGACTCTTTTCTATGACGTGTGGTTCTTTGTGGCGTTCTTGATATCACAAATCTGAGCTTGTAAGATTTTAAATATAGATATGATTGGCATTTGCCTACTTTAACATATTTTGTTATGTTTTGAATATGACTTATTTTTTTTTCGCAACCCAAGTTGACAGCCAGTTGTGATCAGAATGGAAAGTCATCAGGTCTTTCTTAACAATGTCGTTCTTAACAATCCCTGCTGCTCTTATTATGTTCCTTTCATTGAAAGCTTTCGCCATGACCGCTCTTCGGGTGAAAAGTACATAAAAGAGAAAGGCATCAGCTGAACTCTTTCACTTTTTTTTTTTAAAACCTGCTCAAAATGATCCTTTAATATTGTATTCACAGGTATCAGTTCAGTTGTAGGCCAATATAACTTTGGTCGATGTGTTGACAACTTGATGTCGGACCTAAGAATTGGCAGGGAGCATTGCGCGGCCGTGAGAGATGCTATGGTGTGTTATGTGAAGGAAGCTAACATCCATAAGTTGGGTCTGTCAGATTCCGAACTGCAGGCCATTAAAGATACGATGAATGCTGAGCTTGTCAAAAATGGTGTGCCTTCCTGCGACATTGACTTGCGGGACGTAATTGAAGAAGTTAGGCAGAAGGAACTGAATGGACCAGAAGGAACTACAAGCAAACCTCCAAGTAAATAATATGAGTCTAAGCTATGCTTTCAGACATATACGATGATAATTGAGAGCTTGCACATTAACGCTGGAATCTCGTACCATCATTATAACATTAATTCACAAATTGAACACTACCACGGATGCATTTAGCACCAAAGCACTAATATAATTCTTCAGATGGTAACAGATCCCATCGTTAATGCCCAAGCTCTCAAATGATATTGATGATGACCGTTTCTCTGCTCATTAATTCTGACTGTCTCTACCCATTCAACCACTTCCATTCTTCTTGTATCGGGATCTATCCCAAAACTTCACCACTAGGTCTTTGATGCACTTCAGATGATTTCTGATGCTTGCTCTCTAGGCGTCTCTGTATTTGGCTGCTATCTGGGAGTCAAAGAAGTTTAGATGTGCTCATTTCTTAATGTTGTCTTTCCATGCATTTTTCTGTCTGCTTCTCCTGTCTCTTAACATGTGCCTTGAAAGACTATCTTGGCAAGACCCTCTGACCGGTTGGAATGGCTACGCCACTGCAACTTTCTCTTCTTAATGGCTGATAAGATTTATTGAGCGACATAGTTATATGCCCCCTTTTTGGGGATGGGTGATGATCAAGCACTTAAAGGTGTAAACTTAAAGGTACCTTTCTCTTGTCTGCTAAATCTTGCTCAGAATATGTGAGGATACCGATTATCCTCCGTGAAATAAAGATGAAGAGAAATGATGAAGATTCCATACCACCTCTGATGTACTCTTTTAGTATCCACTTCCTTGGTACTTAGCATAATATATTCCCTTTCATTATATTTTTATATTAACTTTTAGTCTTGGCCAGTCCATTTCTTCTGTGATTGAAAGAGGCATGGAGTTAGAACTTCGCACTTATTAACTTTATAGTAACATTTTATTTAACACTTTCCGAAGTATTGAGAATAATGATCTGTCCTGTTTAGTAATGATAAACCAAAAGATGAGAACAATGTTACTGACCATAATCAATTCAAAACTTAGCTTTATAATATTTCCGGCAATGTTTTAATCAGAGCACTATAATCAATCCATTCTTGCCGAAGGCCGGATGTTTCATGAGACAAAGGACAAAGGCCAAATCCTAAGTGCCTGCCCTCCTTCACACACGTTTCTTTCTGATCTGTCGCCCATACTCATCTGACTGACTCCGTACTGTGTAGCTTTCCTCTCCCTTCCACACTGCATTACTTCCCCTTCCTGCCTCCACTATCTTCTCCTTCTGTCTCCAAACTACATCACTGTTTTCTGTCTTTTTCTCTTTGCTGCTCCTGAAGTGGTGTCAATATTTCCCATTCGCCTGTCCGTAGATCATTATGTTTCAATGGCCTCCCCTTTAACTCATCTACTCTTTCATTACTGTATCCAATAAAGTTTCATAACGACATCATGTTATTATTGTTCTGTTCACAGCTTTCGATACAGCTGAGACCTTTGGAGACTGCGTGACGGCTTTTACTCATGCAGGCATTAGTTCAGGGGGACTAAATTGCGACCATACCGCGGGCTATGTCAAATGTACCATTCGTACTTTAGGTTTCTTCGACTCAAATCCAACAGATCAGGCTATCCAGGTTAGAGAACAGACATTGTGTTTGAGCATCTTCTTTTTTTTATTGCTGCTTTCAAAAGCTAAAGCAACAAATCACTACCTCTACCTTTACTATGGTATCTATTGCTGCTAATATGTTACAATGCTACAATTAGGACCATCACAAACTTCTACTGTGCAACAACAACAACAACAACAACAACAACAACAACAACAACAACAACAACAACAACAATGACAACGACAACGACAACAGTAACAACTAGGACAACAACAAAAACAATCACCAACCACAATAGCAGCAAGCTACAGCATCAAACACTACAACAACATCAACAACAACAACAACAACAACAACAACAACAACAACATCATCAGGAAAAAATCAACAACAATACTATTACTGTTAATAATTACAACCACGAAAACTTCAGATTGTACCATTGTTTCTTCTGTTTCAGTTACCACATTAGCCACTACCTTTACCATTACCGTTGCTGCTGCGGCTGCTACTACTACTATTAATGTTATTACTACTTCAACTTCTGTTCATATGCCTACTTCTACAACTTTCATTATTTAAGCTGACAGTTCTATGACTACTGTGCATTAAGGATTTGTTTTGCAATTCTATTGGAGGTAGCATAGCTGTGTGTATAGTTCTCATACACTGAAAATTCGAAGGTCAGGGATTTGTGGGCCGGGAAGTTTACGTTGTGGCGCCCTGATTCCCTCCTCCCCCTCCCTACCACCCACTCCCACCCACAACATAAAAGCGAGATATTGATTCCCATCTGAGTTGGATGGGGACATACACTTTATTCATATTTCTCCACTCGACTCAGGTGGGAATGAATACGGCGTTAGAGCCGGGAAGGACCGGACCAGGGCTCTGTTTTGCGGCTACCAACAATGATTGTGTAACAGATTTGATTTTGATAATATGGTAATGTTATGTATAATGTACATATTTCCATATGTATGTACGAGGTATATGCTTAAAATATATAACACTTTCTGGCATTGTGAAATATTTTCCCTATCTTCATCGTATCTTTTATATTTATCTGTATGGAAGTGTAGTGCTGATATTTTAAATTGCCTAATCTATGTTATCCCCACCAGGCTTTGGAAGACGCGGTGGCGGCCGAATTAAGAAAGCAGGGGCTATACTGCGACCTGGACATCCTGGCATATGTGAACGAATTAAGGGCCCAGCAAAACGTCTCTACTGAGCCATCACTAGCGCCAACATCACCATCTGTAACTACCAAAACGTCAACGGCAGCGAGAACAACAACAGCAGCACCCGCAACAACAACAATCGTTATGACTACACAAACACTCTTGAGGACGACAGCTGCCTCTGGCTTCAGACGTGAGTCTAAACTGAACTTAAATTTAATGTTTATTTTTTTTTTTCCACTACACTAGATTGTACTCGAACTCGCATCTATGCTCGTCAGTTGAGAGCTTGCGCATTGACGATGGGATCTGTTACCATCGTAAGACGTACAATAGTGACTAGCATCCTTGGTAGCGTTCACTATGCAAAGTTAATGTAATTCTTACGATAGTGAAAGATTTCTTCGTTAATACTCAAGTTCTTTGATATTTATGCTGGCGACTCCGTCATCTAGATATTACCATTTACGAGATCTGGTTATGTTGGTGTCAAGACGTTCTTTTACTTACAATTCAACTGAAAATTATAAGATTCAGTTCACTACTTCTATTTCATCCTTTCAACATCATCTTTTGTTTTCACATAACTGATATTAACAAACGAACATTCCTCTTTTTCACTTATATGGCATCTGTTCAGTCCTAAGTGTTTCATCTAGTCCGCCTTCCCTTTGTCAAAGATGAATTTTGTCTCTTATTTACGTACAAGACTAACTTCCCATTTTACAAATGGGCAGGCAGGCAACGCACCAGCGGCGAAAGAATGCCCAGCGCACCGAAAGGCATCATAAACGAATGCATTAGACTCCGTGAAAAAGTTGGACGATTGGCAAATCGGACGGATTGAAAAGATCTGTCGGAGATTGTATTTCGTTGCTATACACATTCTTTTTTAAAAAAAAAAGTAAAGAAGATAAAGAGGACTGATGTGTATAGTTACCTTTTGTGTATTTTTCTACGAATTTAGGTGAAAACCGCATGTTTTTACGGTACAAAGTTCTCAAGAAGTCTGTGACACAAATTTTGCTGAAGCGTATTATTAATATAGATAACGTTCAGTTTATCACCTATAACTTTCTAAATGTAATTTGGGAAAGCATTATATTCAGTTCCGCCAATCAACCTGCCTGCAATGAAAATGGGTACCTCACTCTAGGCAATAAAAGATATGGTCTTAATGATAGTGATCATCGACTGTTAGTGGTGTCTGCATTGCATGTTCCCAAGGAGTTCAGAAAGTTCCTGAGTGATCTGGCTTGCCAGGGTAATAATAATATATGTAACCAAATAAACAAGCCTGGATACGAGACATATATACTTCATTATTAAAATTATTATCATGACTATACAGTATAAACAAGTAACTGTATTTTTCCTATCCAGGATGTGTTGCCAACAACCCAGACGCTTGTGCCAATATTGTGAATGGAGATTACCCAGTTTGTTCTAGGGAGTGTCAAAATGGCATTTACATCACCTGCTCTAACGGTTTTCTTTACGTCAGGTCAGTGGCAAATCGTCTTATCACTTTCGTCTCTTTGTCTTATCCTTGTCTTTAATATAAATTTAATATAAGTGTTTAATCAAAGCACAATATAAAAATGGTTCAGTCGAGTGAAAGTGCTATACATACAGTGGTAACATTAGTTTTCGGCGGTCATAAGTATGACTTAAGTAAGGATGACGTCAGAATAAGATTGAAAGAAAATGTGCTTGCTTACGTTTCTTCCACTAAAATTCAGACACATCCCACATTAGCTTGAGAATCCATCTGCTGCGACTTATGTGACCCCTTCTTTCTTTCCCCTCCCCTTCCCTTTATCTTGTGAGACTCTAAAAGGGAGAGGAAGCTAGATAGACAAACACTAGATGATTGTCTAAAATTGGTGTTATGTCATAATAACAGGAAGCAGACAGTTAAATATAGGTAGATATTTTTTCCCGGAATATCTATTCATTGGTCATCGGCGTCATCGTCATCATCATCATCATCTTCACTGGAGCACACACTGATTTATTCGATGTTTACTATATGGTAATAGATGTGATCTAAGACAAACCGTATTCTTACACTTGGAATTTGAAACTTTTAGCATCAAACTCTGGATTGCATCAACGTATATCTTTTGTTAATGGCGGTAATATCTGTAGACTTCACATAACAGCATCCAAAATTGATGACGTCATTTAGCGGTTAAATATTTTTGGTAGCATTTGAGTAACTATCTTCATCATCATCATCATCATCATCCTCTCATCCTCATCCTCATCATCATTATCATCATCATCGTTTTACCTCCCTCACGTTCACCTTCCTCCTTTCTGTATGCAGGGACTGTCCCATTGGCTGGTACAAAAGCCCCAGAGGTAACCGTATGACAGCCAGCCTGGTGTTCGATCCACTGTCAGGTCAGTGCCAGACCAAGACCCCTGCCTGTCCCCGATCCTTGGATCTGCTGGTTGAGGAGTGAAACTACTCAGTGAATGGAATACTGTATAAGTGATTTATACCACCTGCTCACTGCTGAAACTCAGAGATTTTTTACACGTATACATTTTTATAACACATTTTTATACGTATTTTTATACTTGATCTGTAAGTAAGATAAACGTAATTGCAAGTGCGTGCAAAGTTGTCCCTGTGATCTGGTTCAGTTTCGTACTTGTAGATGTGCTCCTTTGATAATAAAATCAGAGTAATTTTAGATCAAGATGTGTAACTGAAAGAAACCTGATTAACAGATAATGATTTGAATCTGTCGAATAATTTATGTTTTTTTTTTTCACCACTTCAGTGTCCGAAAGAAGTGACCGAAGTTTTTTTTAAACTTTTTGTTTCGTTAAGAAGATAATAATTGTGTAAATAAAGACAGTAACACTGATCAACGATCTGACAAAATTTGACTGTTAAAAAATAAGAAGTTCAAAAAAAAATGAAGAATGTAATACTAAACGACAATCTACTGTACATGTTATATTTTACCGTAAATTAGGTGACAATTACTTGTCTATATGTTGCATGATTCTCTCGAAATGTTGACAAATTTTGCTCAAATTAAGCGTTATACACTTATTGATTGCAAGAATTAGTCAACGATTATACAACACGCGCTCACACACAGATTTGATCTGAGCATTATTTTAAATCGTGCCATATCATGACGTAGGTGGCCGTATGCATGATCCATATGTTCATTAACTAAGTGCGTTAACTACAGTAAATGCTACTAAAAATGTTTTGAGCTTTCCAATGGTCACCGCAGCGGTTAACTGACGTAAGGAATATGCATACGGTCATTGGTGAATGAGTGAATGAGCAAATGATATGGGTATGAAAATTGGTCTTCGTCACGGAAATCCGTAGTCTACATTAAATAATTTGTTTATACATATTTTGTATGTATTTTGTATTCTGTTGTTTTGCCCGGACCTAATAAAGCTGACATTGTTGTTATTATCATGGGTTATGTTGATCAAACCAAATTATGTTGCTGTGTCTTGGAAACATGAATGATTAGTTATATACAGTGAAACTCTGTTAACACAACCGTGGCTTAGCACAATCCCCACTTTACCACGCCCCACAATCCCAACCTCTTTTTTCATTATTTAACAAAAAAACCACTACCCTAAAACATCTAATAACATAATATCCTCAATAGCTTTTTTGTGAATGGCGAGTATGTTGTCAGAGCTTTACTGTAATTCAAAATATGGAAGGGATGTACACAAGGTCAAGAAATACTGAAGATGAGCTTTTCAATCGCTCGACCCACCGACCGACCGACTGATCAATCGATCGACCAACCAAAAAAATGCATGAAATTTAATTGTTGGAAAAATGAGCATTGACTAGAACATAATAAGACATGGAAGAAAAAAGACACAAAGAAGCTAAACACATTCTAAAAAACCACACAAGTAAAAGAAAGATGAAAATGAGTGTGTGTGAGAGAGAGAGAGAGAGAGAGAGAGAGAGAGAGAGAGAGAGAGAGAGAGATAGAGAGAGATAGAGAGAGAGAGAGAAAAAGAGAATGAGAATGAGAGAGAGAAAGAGAATGAGAATGAGAGAGAGAAAGGGAGAAAGAGAGAGAGAAAGAGAAAGAGAGAGAGAGAAAGAGAGAGAGAGAAAGAGAGAGAGAGACAGAGAGAGAGAGAGAGAGAGAGAGAGAGAGAGAGAGAGAAAGCGAGAGAAAGGTCACAAACGAAGAAGGAGAAAGGAACTAGCGTAACTGACTAAAGTCTATAAATTCTGATTATCTTTATGCAACAATGGTACGAAAGCTCAGAAGAATAATATCAACGAGAACCACAAAATCATTATCATAATCCAACTCGGCTTAGAGCACACTTGAATATTACGACCACCTTGCCGAGGTAAGCGTACTATTCACAATCATGTATGCATATTATACAAAGCTGGTGGAGATGAAATACTCAAAGTAGTTTTCTGAACTCAAAAACGGTGAGATACATACCGGTGAATTTTTGTACCCAGAGATGTACTATCTGTTTTGAAGTTTGTAATTTTTTTTATATTTTACATCCGGTCTTTAACTACATTCTCTAGATTTGTCATCTTAATTTAAGTAGCCAATTTTCTTTGCTAGTTTTTTGCTAGTTTTTTCCGAAAAGGGGAAAACGCAAGAATGAAAAAGTCATTTTTCCAGCACGGTCCACCTTACAGAATAAAAAATCTACAGAATGTACAAAAACAAGGAGTGTCGGTTACAGAAATCAACCCCTTCCTTGTCCCTCCCTCTGTCCCTCCCTCCCTTCTCCCTCCCTCCGATGCAACCATGTCAACCATATTATTATTTCTATGTAATGGCGGTCGCGATGGCAACTCGTCTGAGTCAGGCAAGTTCACAAAAGAAGTAATTTCAGTTCAAGTTCAGTTCACTGAGGAGAACAAACCCTAAGATCAAGTTCAGATCAGTTCCACAAAGACTGAGTAGTTTTCAGATCAGATAAGTTCCTCTATAAACTGAAACTCGGTTCTGATTTTCGAAGTAGATGTGAACTGGAAGGTGAACTGAACTGAAATTTGGTAAAAAATTAAAGTTCAGATCAAGCACCCAAAATAGCTACAGTTCAAGTCTAGATCAGTTCGTCCAAAATGGCTATTGAACTCAGCTCAAATTCACGTGAACTGAACTTCAGGTCACAAATGAATTGCGCTGAGACCCACCTTGACTTGAGGGTCTCTCTGTAGTCTTGCCGGTCCCTGCTAGCTCCTCCTGCCGGACTTCTTCGAATATGGCACGAAGGTCAAAATCACATGTGGGTAAGCCCACACATGTGAACTGAGCATTTATTGCATCTTCCGCCTGCTGCAAGTCGAGTCTGAGAGACTCATGTATTGAGGACCCAATTCCTTCATTATGCACTTCCAGGTGTCTCTTATTGCATCACACTGCTGTTCACCGTCACCTACATCCGTGGTCAAGTGATCAATACATTGTTCAACGTCAAACTGAGATACTGCTGAGTTGTTGCTTGAAGAAAAGCAAATGATATATTATTATTATTATTATTAATAATGAAAAAAAAACCAGAATTCTCACAACACTGAATAATATAAAATAAATCGCGTGCATAAAAGGGTTATCTTCCGGAAATCATTACTTCTCTTGTGGAACTATCAGTCTATCTTCCAGTGAAAATATGAGGGAAAGTTTATTGGCCGGTCACGTTGAGATACGGCGAGAGTCAACCACGGCTAATGAATGAGGCAACAATATAATAAGTACAGCAAACACTACTCACAAGTCATATCATTGTTTTCTTGCGCTTCCGCATTAGTCGCAGCCAATTCTTGGCTTGTCTGGAGACTGATATTTCCGTTTCAAGGACAGGGTCTTTTGGGAAAATGGACCAAATAAATGCAGTCCAGATTTAGGGCTACTTTTTGATGCACTCAACAAGTGCAGTTGGTAATTTTAAGATCTGAAGTGCGTTGTCATGGGGCCGAAAAGATTCGATTTTATGCAGCACTTATTGGCAGACTAAGGCTCATGCTTTTGCAGCCCTTTTTTTTTTTTAGAAGCCGCCTTAATCCCGTCACTTGGTAAAACAACAAAAGCTGGGTTAGGTTGCAGAGCCGTTAACGATCATGGTGAACATCTGGGCTCCAGATATTGACATCTCATCCAAAGTGTACTGGGGTTAGTGCTGAGGGTAAACTGCTATATTTTCGGGTTTTTCTCGGGAAAAAAAATGTTTTTGTGAATATTGGGTGGTGTCGATTTTGTGTTTCTGAACTGAGCAGTTGGAAGATGTGCAAGGTTATTTCTTCTTTCATGATTTGCAAAATTTGGGTACACAGATATTCATATCTTTGAGATGATAGATATGTATTCCTCGACCAGTCCACTGGTGCCATTCATATGATGGCGGCGAAAATAGGACATAGTCGTCTTGATGATTCTTAGCATTACAATCACAACCAAACATTTGTGACAACGTTTGTTCTTTTGCGACCCATGCGCTAAAATGAACTTTCTTTCCAGATCAGACTGAAACTATACTGTATGAAAATTCGATACAATTGTCTCTTTAAACTGTTGATTATGTGACGAAAATGTCACACATGAAATAATGACATCCCGCATCCGTCCCCTGAAAAATTGAGCCTCCTCTGGCCCAAATTTTATACTGACATAGTGATTCTCCTCCCCCCCCCCCCCCCCCCNCCCCGATAAAAAAACCCCAGTCTTCTTTTGAAATACATTGTGCACTCTCTATATAAACCTCTCTCACAAATACAAACAATATATTGTACAGTTTTAGAAGTAGCTATACATTAACTTTATCTCTTCCGTTAGTCTTGTTTGCTTGGTGATAACAAGTTGTCCTTGATTACCAAGTTGAGGTAAAGGTAGGTCTTCGAATAAAATATTTTTAAAAATTATAAACAATATTTTTAAATGTTTAAAAAAAAATATGTTTCCATATTTCCTCCTCCTTATCCCCCCCCCCATCAATTTTTTGCCCAATTTAAAGAAAATACCCAGACTATTTAAAAATAAATGTTTGACCCCTGACCTCTTTTCCATGTTCGTAAACGTTCACAAAAAGAGGAGACATAAAACCACAACCTAAAAGAAAGAATAAAGCGGGAGTCAAAATGTCACGAGGGAGAGTAATTTTATCTCACTTAAATTTGACCGGAGGTCGGAATTTCACAGGTTAAGGGGTTGGTGGGGGGAGGGGGGCAATAAACCTTGTTCAAACATTGTTCAAAAGTTGTCAAAATACAACTATAATCACACTTGGTACTTTGTCGGTGTGATCGTTTATGGCTACACTTCTGTATCTCACAACTGTTTTTATCACAAAGAGACACTAATGGAAGAGTATGTTACAACACATATGCTGCCGTTTTATGGCAAAAGGAAGAAAGCGCCATCGGGAAAGTTTTGACAAAATCGCAAAAATGTTTTTCAAACTTTAAGGACTCGCCTTTATAGTTGTTTTTAATTAACACTGGCGCATAGTGTCCTTTTAAGTTCCCTAACTTCGTTATTTATTGAGATATCGTGATGATGGGATCCAGATAGAAATGTACGTCATCATCTAGGGATTCCAAAACTATAAATAACTCAATTTGACCTACTTTGGCGCTTTCATCCTTTTGTCATAAAACGGCAGTATGGTTGTGTGCCCATAATAATAATCACTTTGTGGTCTGAGTCTTTTTTTTTTTTTAAGATACACCTTGAAACCTTGAAACCTTGAAACAAGGTGTTGAATTGGCCCTTACTAAAGTTCATGAACTGAAGTTCCAAGATACCAACTTTAACCCTTGACATCTTCAAGTTCGTGAAGTGGCATAGACGTCCCGCCATTTTATTTGCACAGGGACGACCTTTAACTACACACACACACACAGGCACATACACACACAGGCACATACACACACACGGCACACAACCATACACACATCCATACAAATACATACACACATAGGTCACACACGTACACACACATATACTCATATTCACAAACACACACGTGCGTACCCATGCACAAACATAAACAAATACACACCCATACACACACAGACACACACACAGACACACAGACACACACACACACACACACACACACACACACACACACACACAAACATACAGAAACTTGGCAATAGCACCAAAAGACAAGCGCTATCATTATTGTAGGCTATGGTCTCCATGAATCTTTCCTCTGTCTCAGTGATTGCAACATTTAACTTGTGCATTGCGAAATTGTGGTCTCCCTATCAGGATGTGTATGTTGAACTTCAAACTGCGGGACCGAATTATTGCATTGCAACATACATACCCTTATGTACTTATACGAAGTTTTTGTCACGTACGGCTGTTGGTTTTCAGGCAAGAGAAGTGCTGATGACATTTTCTTTATATTTTGGCCCGAGCTCCTTTTGATTCGATGGTACTGATGTTAGTATGATTAGTGCTTCCTTTCAACTTTTATTGTCTTTTTTCTATTTTTTATAAGACACATCACATCACAAATGTAACAACATCAAAACATTTGCGACACTAGACTGAATGACTTAGCTTTTCAGCATGCTTGTTAGTATTACTATTATAACCCCTGACCTATTTCTAGAGTCAGAGGCGGAGCTCTTCCCGCATACCCGGCTCCAAACAGGGAACCACCAGATTAATGTGTGTCACCTTTTGAAAAATTTCCCAAAATCACAAAGGGGCCGAGTGGTGACTGTTAGTTACTATAGTTGCTACATCCTATTAAGTTAGTTACTGGAAACAAGGACAACTACAGACAAACAAAATGAAAATAAGAATACCAGGATTCAGACAGAGCTTCGGAAAATAAAAACATAAATATTGTGTAAATAAATACATTAAATGACTAAAGTAAATATGTAAATGGAAAGATAAAGAGATAAATAAATAAATAGATAAATAAAAGCTGATGACATTTTCTGACAAAAGGGCGTATGTTAGTTTACCCGTCAGAGGCTCCGAATGCGATAAATATAAAACTATTTTCATAAATCTGATATTAAACAAATACTCATTACATCCTCTATTTATTTGAATATTTTTTTTCCAGTGATCATAATAGTGCATTTGAAGGGCTTCATGGCAAAACGCATTATACACCATTCGGGGGTTGTGGCAAAACAGACCAGATTCAAAGCATATTTTTATGTGAAAGGCGAAATTTAAGTCTTAAATAATATAGATCAAATGTCCTTCTATGGAATGGAAATATACATGTATACTAAATACTCCTACTACTACATGAAGTATGTAGAATAAGCTAAAAATTCATATTGGTGGATAACGCGTTTTGCCATGAAACCCTTCATTTGGTGAATGCCCTGAAATGAATGAAATTCAACACGCTACGGGACAGATAAATATTCCTCATCAAAAATTTTTAGAAAGAAAGACTATGAATGAAGATGTAAAATTGTACGAGTAGACTAGACACACATATCCCTAGGTAATCTCCGGCTGGTATATTTTGAAAACTTAGAATATGATAAGTTATCTGGTTACGGTGGTGATGTTTTATTTTGAACTTAGGAGATCGAGATGAGCGTTTGTAAGTCAGAAATAGGCTCAAAATTACCATTAGACTGTGTGATTTCATGCAAGGAGGGACGAAAGTGATCATACTGAAAACCTGATTAATAATTATGGCTGAAAACAGGGTCTGAAACTGGTCCCCATAAACTAGTTAGAAAGAACATCTTTGGTGATCTGGAACCCCTGTTTCTGATCCATATCCAGTTATTTTATCCTAATATTGCCTAGGTCTAATATTTGTGCTTGAACATAGGATTTTAAACTCAATTACACTTTTATTAGCAGTAATGTGTGTGCTTCTGTTGGCTTTGAATGGATGCTCGACATAGTTCCGAGGGCCAATATAATCAATGTGGTAACCATGTAGTGCATTTTAATACGCTATTAAGAATAGTCTTTTTTTCTTAAAATGAAACTTGCGCTTTTTCCCAACATTTTATAAATCTCAAAATAATAGTCCTATGGATACTGCAAAATATGGGGTATGTTTTTGGTTGCCACGCGCTAGTCACGGAGGGGAAGTATTCACACGTTGTGGAGTCTTCTGGGCGAGCCGATATTGGAGCTATGCAAAATGGCGGCCACTAACTACGGCTTCAAATTTGCTAGCGGAACATCAGCAACGGCGTTGTGTTGGAAGAGGATGTGGCAGGAATGAAATATAGTAAACACCACTCGCAATTCAGCGATTATTATATGGCTCTCCTGCATCAATCTCAGCCATCTTTGCTTGCCTAGAGACTTCAATTTTCTTCTGCGTAGGACCGTCTACTGAACAAAAGAACCGCCCCTTTCGCACACCCTCAATGACCAAACAAACGTTGCCATGGTTACGAAACCACGTAGCGCTACCTATTATATAGCCCAATTTTTTCTCAGCAAATTTCAGAATACAACAACAACAACAACAACAACAACAACAACAACAACAACAACAACAACAACAACAACAACAACAACAACAACAACAACAACAACAACAAAACCATGACACGGTTTACCATGTTTGACCACGATTTTATTGATATCATTTTTCTTGTAGTCTTGCATGTTGAGATGCCAGTGGCAGATATTAGAACTTTCTGGACTTATGTGGAGCGCTCTGGATACTGTTTCATTGGTATTGATTGATTATTTTTTTTTTT
>JAWQUT010000009.1:2226637-2242960 GCA_033807755.1 Ellobium chinense | reverse complement strand
AGGAGAAGAAGGGCAGAGGTGGAAAAGTGGAGAGACAGAGGAATACCGAAGATCTACGGCACATTTTTTTTGTTCACCTCTCTCCCCCTTCCCAACTCTCCCTATCCCCTACTCCCCTCCCCTTAAGCATAACAACAGTGACGACGTTCCCAATGATGAATACTTCCGCTTAGGTAAATTTTGATGACGTCATCCGCTGAAGAAATTTTGTTTCGTTTCCAAACCGGGATTACCAATAGCCGTAGAAGGTTAGGATTACTACTACTACTACTACTACTGCTAAAATATTAGTGGCGTTTAGCCTGCATGCACTGTCGGTATGCTATGAAAGCTGAGTAAAACATACATTTCTTAACTTAATATTCTATTTCTTCTCAGCAAATTTCAGACTTAAAAAGAATCCTTGATATAGTTTGCTTGTGATGTGTGACCACGATTTTAATGATTTTTTTTTTCTCGCAGTCAAATGATTAAAAATAAAACTGTTTGAAAAGAGTGGTAACCCGAGTTATAAGAAAAATAAGCTTATAAAATCACTCACAAGAGTGAACTTTTCTAAATATCTTTGTTTACAGTTTGTCCACTTGATAGGCTCCTGCTATTCTCCTAAAGTATGACGAGATTATTGCTAGGGACAGAATTAAGGCATCCTTGGCAGAGTCCATGAACAATATCTAGAGACCTTGGCGACAAACTGTTTGGTTTCTGCAGTTTGACAACATGGAAAGCCACATCTCCTCTTAGCAAAGGAAGCATCATCTCAAGGCAAGGACAGATGGCCGCGACTAATGCGGAAGAGACAGTAAAGAATGCGCTGGTTTGCGAGTGATGTTTATTATACTTATGCCTTTACCTTATTCATTAGCATACAGACCACTTCTGGTTCTTGTCACATCCTTGTCCGACACGGGCGACACGAGGCCGCTGATAAGATTTGAACCCGTGAAAAATTTGCCACCATATTGCTGAGCTTTGACATCCTGTTCTCTACAAAAGATAACACGTTTCGAATAGGTCTGCGCCCTTCCTTAGTATGACTGGTTTGAATTAACCAAAAGCGAACCCTTTGCTAAGGACTGCCCATAGAATACAAAGAAAGGGTGTGGCTTCCCATTTTGTCAAATTGCAGGGGCCAAACAGACGCAGCCCCTTTCCCTTGCCTAACCTAGTTCTTGACCTCAACCCTATCAGCAACATACAGTAGGAGAGATGCAGGATTCCACTAGTCTATCAGGTTTTGTGAGCTTAACGTATGGAAACTTAAATCTTTTTTACATTGTAGGCATTACGCTGTCACCAGTAACATATTACAGTGATATGTAACGGGTGAAGGAGCTGTTAACAGCAAGCATAATGAACATGGTGACTGTTATCATGACGCCAATGTGAATGCTGCTCTTCATGGCGCTGATGCCTCCACATGTGATGGTGAAGTTTCCATTCCTTTCTGCTCTCATTTCGCTCACGATTTTCGCCACGTCCACGTCGCAGTGTATGCCTATTTGGGAAAACCCATATTCCAGCCCCCATTTGAAGTCCTGAAAAGGGAATTTTTAAAGAGCTTGTGGAAGCAATTTGAAAATGGAAAAAAAAAATATGAAAGGACACTTCAGCGTAAACCACCCAGTCTACCAGTCAAACACAAAGTTGGACCTGATAGTCTTCAGTTTCTGAGTACGACTCACAAACCACACGGCCACGCTGCAAAACTATACACGTTTAAAGCTGTGAAAAAATAGCCCTAATATTAATTATTCTGTGTAATCTTCTTGTATTCCTGTAATTTAGTACTGATTCACTGTTCCTCTGATTTTAATTGCTTTTTTTTTCAACAGATGTATGGTACACGAAACACTTGAAAGTGGGCATTTTATAAAAGAGCAGTATGTACACGGCACATGATCGGCAAACTCAAACACAACTTGGCACAAATTTCGTTGATTATTGAAGAAAGAATGGATAAATCACTTTGATTTCAGTGAAAATGTATTGAAATTAGTAAAAACTTTATAGACAGCACTCCCCCCCCCCCNCCCCCCCCCACTCCCCGTCTCCCTACCAAACTAAAATTTTGATTTCAACAACTGGGTTTGTACTTCTTGTGTTCCTCTTGGACAATTATTATGCTGCTTGACACAATCTTCTAATGGAGCCAGTGAGAGATTGGATTCGTTGGAGGATCACATTCTATTCCTCATGCAGTATCTAAGGGAAGACAACACTCTTTTCCAGAGGCTGTAATGCACATTACTTGGTGTGCAACTAATCACCATGATTGCAATGGATTCCTATGCAAACTTGCACACCAAAGTGCTGATTGGTGCATTTTTCTCCGTCAAAGGTAATGATTTTGGGGCAACTGTCATTTGCAATGGCAGTTGTTTGACACCATATTTCACCTTGGTCTCTTAGACACTTTTACGCAAGATCTTGAGGTGGATTTTCCTGATTTTTCAGTCTGGATATAAAGTTATTTTATTTATCATCAACGGTGTTGCAAGTTCCTGAAAATTCTGCGTCAAGGCAGAAGACCCCCCCAAAAAACCTTACTGAGATCATGCATAATTTCTCAGAACTATGAATAAAATCTGGTGTCAAACAATTGGTACCATCGCTATTGACACTTGTTCTAAGATCATCACCCTTAAGGGAGAAGAATGCACCATTCAACACCTAGGTGTGTAATTTTGCATAGAAATCCAATGCACGTATGGGCATAAGTTGCACACCATGTTATGTGCATAACAGTCTCTGGAAAAGACGTTCCCGCACTGCCAGGAAAGGAGGGAAGGGAGGGGGAAAGAGGGAGGAATATCGAAGATCTGCTGCACAGTTTCTTGTCGTGTGTCTTTCCATCTCAGACTATAATTCTCAGTGTTGGATTTATCTGTTCGCTAAATAAGCTACACCTTAAGCCTCATATCTGTAGGGAATTCATATTTTTTTTCCATCTGGCCTCTTAGATTTTATTAATTAAACATTTAATCATAGTTAAATCGAAATCTGCAGGACCAGAGACTGATTCTGTTTAAATATAGCTCTTTGTTTCAACAAAATTCTTGCCTAATTTCTGCCACGATATCAAGAGTCTTTGCAATATTGCAAAAAAACTAAAAAGGATGATGACAAATAGGTCGTAAATATGCAACCAAATAAAAAGTGAATGTGGCGAAAACAAAAATCCCAACACAGCAAGTCTTTGGTTCTTCGGATTTCGTTTTAAGTGTTGTCTGTTGAATAATCATTATCAAAAATATACGACAGTCGAGGAAAACCCGTCGGAAGCTGCACATATAGTTTTTCGCGCCGGCTGCAAACAAAATGATTTTGGCATTCAGGGTCGAAATTGATCTTTACCTCATTTTCACATTAATCGACATTGTATCCATTTCCTCCAGAAGTTTGATTCCGTAATTGTGCATATGTATCCGTGAACGTCTTATATTCTATGTTTAACGAAATGCAAGTATAATGCTAGTTTGCCTACTTCAAAGCCCTTTTTCTCAGTTTTAGCCTTTGTGGTGTTACGTTGAAGCATTTTCCCCTTCACGTCACTGTGCTGGGTGAGACAGAATAAATTCGCACACCACCGCCAGCCGTGTGAAGTGGCGGTTGAATTTCACACCCCGGTGTTACCTGGTTGCCCAACGGAACGATTTTTTATCCTTAACGATAGATCACGCAGCCAGCAGAAGGCTGGACCCGAAGCGCCTTGCGCTACTAAAGGGTCAGGGGCAGCTATCTGCTTTACAGTCTTAAAAATCCACATTATTTCTTCATAATTTTCAACCCCCTACATGTTTCCTTTTCCCCTGGCGATTTCGAGAAAATACAGCTTGACTAGTGACACAACAAATACGGACTCTAAATGCAGAGAACATTACCTAAGTCAAAGGTTATCTGCCAATCAAACCCTGTACTGCCGCGCGGCGCCTAAATTGTCAGGAAGTACTCCTCAAGCAAATGATAATTTTATATTCTCGGAATCGTAGGCCAGTGAGAGCTAACCAAACCATACAGGGAAAAAGGGCACAGATAACCATACATAGGTTATGCATACATTAATAAAGTGACTCAAGCTGTTGTCAGACAGGTGTTCCTCTTTTAAAATATTTATCCTCCCTTTTCTAAAGATTACAGCACTGCAATCAAAGTCGGGCAGTAGCAGTTGTTCACAGACTTAAAAAAAATATTTCTATCGACAAAAAGGCTTAAAATTTGACATCAAGGAAAGGTTCGCATGTGAATAACCGTCTTTGCACAATGAGTGTCAGCTTGCCTCTCGCTTATCTATATCACGCTCCAGCCCCCCATTTAACGGAAGACCAGTTATGGTGGCCCGCGAGGTGTAAAAATCCCGACTTTCAAGCTGCAATTTCTCGAAAGCACTCGGGCGAATGAAACATCTATGGGGTTGAAACATTATGAACAAATAATGTGGATTTGTAAGATTGTAAAGCAGCTACCCCTGTCCTTTTAAGATTTCCAACATCGCAAACTTACCATAAGTGCTTATGCATATCCATAAGAGATATTATATAGACCTACTCTAAATAAACAGCTAACCGTTCAGAAATAAAGGCAAAATACAGAGGTGTTTTCCTGGACAGCCGCAAAAATGATCATGCAGTGCTTTCCGGGAAACCAATCTACTGACCGCAATGTCTTTTGGCGTCGACAATATGTCCAAATAGTTTCTGACGCGAATGCCACATTTGGTATAGGCTGGGGCATAGTGGCACGGATCCGCCCCTCCCTGTACTTGGTCAGTAAATACCCTGGAGCAGTCCTCCTGTGAATCAGCATTGCAGTAAGCACCGTCGCCATCTAAAATAGACCAAAAACAACAACAACAACACAATTAACTTCTTATTTAGAAGACAATCTTTGCAATTTTTCTCCTCTTCCTCAACCACTTGCTCTTCAGCAGACACGGATGATCATGGCTATCTAGACATTCATGTTTCCAGCTGTTTTAAGAACTGTTATGTTCAGTTATTTATTCCGCAACCAAACGTTTTTCCTTATGCGTTTTGACTTGTTTTCATTTGTCTCATTTGCCCTCGATTTTTTTTTCTCACGAAATATCCATTTTCTCTGTTCTCCCTCTTTATTTGACATGTCCAAAGTTATTGTTACGTCCGATACACAGTGAACTACATAAGAGGATTTAGCCTATCATTCAAATATAATATGTGTATATATATGTATACTCTGTTTCTCTTCATATTATATTGTATTATATTATATTATATTATATTATATTATATTATTATATTATATTATATTATATTATTATATTAGTATATTATATTATAGTATATTACATTATAGTATATTATATTATACAGATTATATTATATCATATTGTATTGTATTGTATTATAGAAATATCAAACAGATAAATGCAGCAGCACAATAACTGGATAGCATCTTTTGCTAACCAATTCTAAGCCAAATAAAGGATAAAGAAAAAAAAAGTTCCAGCTCAATGGCCTCACAGTCGGTAGGGGTCACACAAAATTTCTTTTTTTTTTTAGAGGTGGGGGGAGGAGGATTTGTAATCAAGTTACATAATATTTCTAACCAATTAAATATAACTTTTTATAAAAAATTATATGTCTTGCGACCATTCAAAATGAGGCTTAGATCGCTTTCCGTTTTTTAATTACTACATCAAATTATGTACGTTCTTTATTTAACTGAAAAGACATGTTTTATTTAGCATCAATCTGGCCCAAAATAAAGTTGAGGAGGCCATCCCGTGCAACCGTTAAACATTCTGAGAAACGCACTATTAAAGAACACGTTCATACTGCATGTCATTTAACATGCTTCACAAAACCTCAGATTTCTGAAAAAACAACAAAAAACAACAATTACTGACCATCTGTCTAGAAAAACCAGTTTTGGTTTTAGCAGCAAATGATTTAATTCTCGATTTTTGCAACAAACGAAAATATAATACCAAATGGCCCTCTTCACCTTCAAAGCCTGATATCTCAATTTCTAATTTCGCATCATAATCCTGATTTTGACAGGCAGCAAGAAATAGGTGTTTTTCATATAATTATGTAGTTGCCATCTAAAGTCTTATTTTGATAGCATCATTTTAAGACCTGGTGCAACGACTTATATTTTTTTAAACAAAGGGTCTCAAAGCTTTAAATAGTTGAAGGTCTCACAAAGTCTAAATCCTCCATTGGATTCACACGCGTCCAGAAACTCGGAAATACAACAGAATGATGTAATAATATGGATTTAAGGCATGCCTGCACTGTTATGTGTGATTACCATCTAAATATCTGTCACCCTGTATAAAAGGTGGTCCCAAAAATGTCAGTAACTTCAAGAGCTAAAAGTTGCAAGAGTCATAAAAAAAAAATGGACTATTAGGATTAACAATATAAAATCTGTATAAATTTAGACAGATTTTGTAGAACATGAGACCAGACTTCAAAAGTGGCGAAATTCAGTTCTGAATGTATAAAACATAATTGTTGCAGGCAATAATTCCCAATGGCTTCATCGGATATCATTTATGCGGCCTATGGTCTGCAAAAAAAAAGAAAGGCCAATTTTTTAACCACTTTTCATTTAAATTAAAATTGTGAAAAACCTAAATGAAGGACCTTCACTGTAAACAGTAAATAATTTTAGCTCAGCGGTGGCTCCAGACCTGCGGACTAGTCTTGGCCATCTCGAAATGTTCCATTGGTTCGAGGAGAAACTTTTAGTAAATGGCTCAGTGAGACAATATGGCTCCTATAACCTAAAAAGGAACTGGGATACATATTTTGAGCTCATTCAGTGACACATGTGTGTTCCTTGATCATGGTGTTACACTTTTGTCACAGCTGACAAATTCGAAACGTTTACATGTCAAAAAATGAAATACGCAGTTCAGTGTGTTAGATACGCCGAGGGCAAGTCATTTTTAGACAGTGTTTTTAACCCTTCAACCGTGATTTAACCATAACATCTAGACAAGACATTTAACCTGTATAGTACAGGCAGACAATGGCAGATCTATTAATGTGGACCAAATTTCAAGTGGATACATTTTTTTGAATCACTGAAGTTAGCAAACTATAAAATTAAGTATGTTATTTCATGGCCTCTCGATATAGCTGTCTTGGTTCTTTTATAATTTGTAGCCTAATTTGTTTTTTTTTTGTTTGTTTTGTTTTGGGGTGGTGGCGGGGATTTNGGGGTATATTAGTACCAAAGGGTAAGGGAGGTTTGCAACAATAGGTAGTAAAATAACAGACTTATAGTGGCCTATTATGTGGCCGTTGCGCTATAAACATCATCATACTACGTAACACGGTTAACACGCTAGCCTGTGTGCCCATCCCCACATTCTGCGTCAGGCCAGCCAGTGAGAGATCGTGGTCAATCGAATCGGGAAGCTAGAGGGCTGTGGTGTAAAAGTCACATAAAGGGACTGATAACTTCAAATTATTGATGCTTTTTGCTTTTAATGTCGCATTTTTACATCTAAATCGTGATTTAGTTACTTGCTAAAACACTTGCTAAACACATCTGCAAATAGCAACATGTCTTTTGTCAAGTTTTGACCGCATTCTCTGGCTTTTGCGCAGGGTTTTGAATGTCACAACTTTGAACTAAAGCTTATATTTTTTTAATAAAGATGTACATACCCACAGCTGTCACGGGGATTCCACCTGAAACGGAAAGCAAAAATTACTCTAAGCACAAAATAACTGGAAACAGTCTTGTAGAAAAAAAAGGCAATATCATTAAAACATTACCTTGAAAAGGAGCANAGGGAGGTTTGCAACAATAGGTAGTAAAATAACAGACTTACAGTGGCCTATTATGTGGCCATTGCGCTATAAACATCATCATACTACGTAACACGGTTAACACACTAGCCTGTGTGCCCATCCACACATTCTGCGTCAGGCCAGACAGTGAGAGATCGTGGTCAATCGAATCGGGAAGCTAGAGGGCTGTGGTGTAAAAGTCACATAAAGGGACCGATAACTTCAAATTATTGATGCTTTTTGCATATATTGTCGAATTTTTACATCTAAATCGTGATTTAGTCACTTGCTAAAACACTTGCTAAACACATCTGCAAATAGCAACATGTCTTTTGTCAAGTTTTGGCCGCATTCTCTGGCTTTTGCGCAGGGTTCTGAATGTCACAACTTTGAACTAAAGCTTATATTTTTTAAATAAAGATGTACATACCCACAGCTGTCACGGGGATTCCACCTGAAACGGAAAGCAAAAATTACTCTAAGCACAAAATAACTGGAAACAGTCTTGTAGAAAAAAAAGGCAATATCATTAAAACATTACCTTGAAAAGGAGCATGGGAAAAGATACGGTTAAAAAGACTTGAGATTATTCAACCACTTTTGCATAGAAATATAATAGCACTAGGTTAGATGGAAAATGTTGCGATTTAACGGAAGTTCCGATTATCCGAAGTCGACTGTAACTCCTGCGGTTAAATATCTTGCTCGTAGTGGCCCAAAAGGTTCCTACAGTTATGTGGATGTGAAATGTTTAATTGCATAATTGTCATCTCCAGGTCTATGGCTTTCAGCCATGAATCAGACTACAACGACTCATCACATGTTTTAACAAGTATTCATTAAATTCACGAAGAAGCACTTCATACACTTAATTACAAACATCTGGTTTTTTATTATCTCTCTTTTTTTTCAGTCTCTTTAAGAACTTAAGGCATTTCTGTACAATAATCATTGTCCTAATATAATAATAAATGAAGATTACAATGAGGTAGAGGAGATGGACAAATTAATGAGCGAGTAGAGCGATTGAAGGAGCAGAAGAGCAAAATAAATGAAAGAATGTATGAACTACCAAGTTAATGAATGAATAGATAAGAAAAATAAAGGGTAAAAAAACTTCAAAGAAATACATATCTAAGTAAATCGTTAAACTAATTTAATTACACTCACAAGTTTTCATGTCCATTCGGCAAACTTCTTGAACTTTCTCAAGCTTACTTGGATTTGGTGTCAAGGGCAAGGTTAGGTATGGAAAATCACCCCCAAAATCTAGGGAATCTAGGGAATCTCCTCTCTCTTCTAATATCACTCCTACCCTTGCCCATTATCCGATACCAAGCACACAATGAGACAGTCTCAGGATTTTACCACTCAATGAAGCAATTTACATTGCAGTTAATGCTCTATCAAGAATAAACCTATTTTAAAACATTATTCATTTACGTTTTGTACAGATTGTTCTGGATGCTGCTAAAAGAGTATAGTTTAAATGATGAATGTAAACATACTGTGTTTGCCCCAGCATTTCAACTCATGTTTACCTGTGTGGCGGATAATCAGAATTTCAGTTACTTTTAAATCACTCTGAAGACATCTTCCTTAATTCGGTTATTTGTATATGAATTTGATCCTGGATGATATAAAATTTAATGGGGATGTTTTTATTCTAATTATTTATTACTAAATTTACGTAATTCACCATTCTGCGAATGCGATTGGTATAGCCCAAAATCAAAGTGAAGCAATGTATCCAGATCTAAACTGAACTCCAACAGTGTAACTTCGTTGGCACTAGTGTTAGTATAACTATTAGATCTCCCCTCCCCCCACCCCACCAGTACTCCATCCTATTCCCAAACCACTAGCCTAGCTTAACATTTGCCCTTTGTCATTGAAGTTCGGAAGTTAGTTTTTTATTCTGTAGGTTTAATTCTGCCTAAGTAAAAAAAAATGTTTCTGGTCTATCATGTAGCCTTCATTTTCTTACAAATTTGTTGAATGGGGTTGTACTACAAATATGATCATAATTCATGACTGACTTTAAATAGAGATCTGAAATTTTGCAGTTAGATGTAGAATTGGTATAGACATGTAGCGGTACCAGTTGAATACAATCACTTGACCACTTCTACTATTCAGGTATGAAGATGCCAATAGCACCTGGCAAAAAAAATATGCAATTTTAAAAAGTTCCTATAAAACCTGAAAACTGGCCATGAACAGGGGGAGAGGGGTTGGATTTTAATTTCAAAGGCATAGATAGGTGCAAACACATGTGTAGACTCAGAGTAGGTGAGGTTTAGTTACTCAAATATAAAGTTTCTGTTTGTTACTGGATGGGTAAAGTTACCCTGTTTACTAAGTGAAAAGGCCTAAAATATTAGGTAGCTTTCTTCAATGCCTAAGTTCTCAAAATCTAACTGGTTTAAGGGCGTTTTTCTTTGTGTCATAATTTGGAGGAAGAGCTAAACAACATGTTTGGAAAGTATTTTGGCCTGGGACTCCTGGGTAAGTTAATGAGAGATGTAAAACTTAATATAGCCAACAGTGAAAACAATGGCATCTTATACCTTCACAACAACATGATTAATACACGTGGTCAGAATAATGTCACAATTAGAAAATCACAACAGCATATCAGATTAGGAAAAGTTACTGATTCGAATGGCTGATAAAACGGAACGTCTTTTGTAAGAAAAAAAAATCGCGATCAGAACGGAAATATTGTCAAGCTTATCCCAACTAAAACCAAGGCAAGAACAAACTTTTATCCTTCTTGAAAATCTGGTTCTTCTATAACTCACAACATCAAATGGGAAGACAAAGGAAGTCTTTTATAATCTCCCTCTTTGTGCCAGTTAAATATAATGAATGTTTAACATTCTAACATTCTCAATCTACTCATCACTAATCGTTCTTGTCTTCTTTGTGAGCTAAAAATGAAATGAACTTTCAAATCAAAATCCGTTGAAACCGTCACAATCTGACTGGTACTGTCCTAGAAGCAGCTCAATAGTACCGAAGGCTTTCCAGTAGATAACACTTCATGTATCTCATGCTACTGCTATAGGTAATAGTAAACCGTAAGTAATGTACATTTTCCAGATTATTAAAACAAGCATGGAATAAACGAAACTATTTGAGTGGGTGCATGGGAAAATCCTTTACATCTTTCCAGATATGAAAATAGAGTTTTTGATATCATATCAATCCCCATTTATTTCTAAACATTTTACACTTTATTTGAGGTCAATATCTTTGTTAGTTCCAAAGTTATGGACAAATTTGTAAACTTACCGTTGCCATATATAGATTTTGAGAAAAACTGAGATAAAAATAGGGGAACAAAACTTTTGCTGGTAAAATAAGTTTGTAGGGGTGTAAAAAACAACATTTAAAGTTCACTTTCATCTATAAAATTTACATGAAATGAAAGATAAATAAATGAAATGTCAATCTGGCCCAGGAAGTCGAAATGCAAGGCCCTGGTCCAAATTACCCATTGTGAGATTCGACGGGTTTTCCCATCCGGCCACTTTCTTCCGTGTGGCTTTTTTTTTCTGTGGCTGTTAAATCATACAACTTTATTTTCATGTATTTTTCCTAGCACTTTTTAAACATTGCTAGTCTGTATGCAGGAGTCTTGTGCCTTCCGGAAATGTAATGGAAATGTAATGCAACATATTTTTTTCAAAGAAGTGAGAGAGAAGTGTCATATTTCAAAGAAGTGAAAAAATAATCGCCAACATCTGGTGAAATTGCATGGGCAGTACCCTTTTTTTTTGGCATCGTGTAGCAAAATATATAGTGTATTACAAATAAAAAAAAAGGTAGTGGATCCAAGTTTGTTCCTTCCCTCTACAACTGTGAAAGCAAGAACGTGATTTTTCGTGACTATAATGAAAGCCTTCAGAGAGAGTTTCTCCCAAATACTTGTAAGCAGAATGCAATTCTATAAATGGATGAAAATAAGGCTTAGGGCAATCCAGTACTCTCCCCTTGAAGAGTATAGTGCCCTTCCGAGGTGCGCACTGCTCTTTTCCAATTCACATGCACAATTACGCACCAGAGTGCTTAACAGTGCATTTTTTTCTATTCTTAAGAAAATGTCATCTCAAAATACAGTCGTTACTTCACAACCAGATTTCACTCATGTATCAAAGACACGTTAAGGCAGATACTTACAGCGGGGTTTTTGATACGTGTTTCACAAGAAAAAAAGTGGTACTAAGAGAAACGGCTGTCTCTCTAAGCAACAGAACGAGAATCAACCTCATAAATATGAAATGACTCTGTAAGTAGACGCATCAATATGTCTCAAATGCATGTGTGAAATCTGATGGCTAAGCAACAAATGTAGTTTGAGATACAATTTTCCTTAGATCACTACCCACAACAAAAAAAAAATGCACTGTTCAGCACTAAGTCGCGCAAGTTTGCATGTAAAATGTACTAAATTGGAAAAGGGCAGTACGCACCATACTCTTCAAGGGGAGAGTAGTACTATAGTACGTTCGTTATTGTTTGATCGAAGGTTTTTCAGCAGAACTTTTTTTATTCCTGGATGAATTGTTTTCAAACTTTGCACAAGTTTCTATACCAATTTGTCTTAACAGAAAATATTTTTTGCCCCCCTCCTCTATGTTCGTTGTAAAAGTTTTCTCAATAATCGTTAGTAAAAAACTACATCTGCGGCCTGGTCTAAAATTGAGTATATTTACAGTGGTGTGACGTCATAGGAGAGCGCCTCAGTAGCGTTTTGATGCATTTTGATTATTTGCATCATCGAGCTTAAAGAAAATTGCATACATATATGGAAATTTAGGATTCCGAAGTATATAGACTCTATATATGTTTCCTATAAACTATTTTATTTCTTTATTATTGAAAACTTGAGCACCAAATTACTAAAAAGTTCACTTCCCAATCAGCCATCAACGAGGTCAATACACGGCCGTTGATAAAAAGTTCCACTGACAAATTTAAAAGATTTAGATGGCTGTCACCATTTTGCTCAGTTCTCACATCTGGTTTTCACAACAGACATCACATTTCTAGCAAATGTCTAGTAGGTGTGCACACTTCCACATTATGACTCACATGCAACAACCAAAAATGCACCACTAGTGTTTTCTATGCACCACTAGATACGTTTATTTTCTACAGCCTTGTTCTATTCAATGGCAATGTCTCAAACTTTCGATGCTACTGAATGCACATTTTATATGCCTCTACGTTCAGATGCCAAAATGGTTTTGACTTCAGCACTACTTCTAGATAGGTCTTTTCAGTTTTTATCCTGTTTTTGTTCTGCTCGTTTGCATTAATGTTGCCTTTAAGTGAAGGCTTCTAAAACGGTTTTTGAAAATTATTTTTGTAATCATTACGTTTAAGCAGTTTCTATCTATGCGTCTTCTTACATGTTTACATTTTCAACTTTCATACTGTAAAACTATGCATGTTTGAGAAACTTACCTGTTATCGTTTATTTCCAAATGTTTAAGAAAAAAACTTTTACCACAGATACAAAGACGATGTGAAAAAATATTTTCTGTTAAGACAAATTGGTTTAGAAGTCTGTGCAAAATTTGGAAACAATCCATTCAATAGGAAAAAAGATATTTAAAAAAAACTCTGTTCATCTTTTTGTGAACGCACTTTAGTAGATCGCCTTAGGGAAGATCTCAATAGCTTGCATAGCCATTATAAAAAATATAACAAGCCATAATGAACAGGTACCAGTGTTTTTTTTTTTTTTAAGGTGAACTTTCGACTCTGTGTAAAACACCCCCTGAGGAAGATCAGCTGCCTTGCTCGTACTCCCCTGAGTTCGTAACGAAGGAATACAAAAGAAGCACAAAGAAGCCAAGAACGTAGCCATTTACTACGAAACAGTCAATTTTGTGGTGAGATTTGTGACGCCATTTTTTTTTTGTTTTTTGACTGGTCCCGTCTCAGTCCTCAAAAAGTAGGTTTGTAAATGCCACTTTATATACTGTTTAAGCTTCAAGAGAGCAGATTTCACACAGCACAACGAACAAAGCTTTGTTTTTTCATTTTCAATCACTGAGATGAATTTTAATGGTATCATCATAACTAACATAGGCGGTGAAACACACTCCCCCACCAAAAAAACCCCTCAAAACTTCTCAAATCGTTCACATTTTTCTTTTTGTTTAAACACTTGGTTCATAAATTGAAGTCCCTCTGTCTTTCCCATGCGGAATTGCTTCTTTTATAATATCTAGAGCATCTTTTTATAGGAGAGTACAAAATAATACCTGTGTCCATTACTTTTTCCTGGACAAGGGAATGTCTTTTTTCCCCAGGATTATAATATTCCTAGTTTTATTTACCGAGAAAAAAGCAAATCAAAATACTTTTAACACTTCATGCATATTTTTTTGTTTTCTGCAAGGATTTTTTTCACGTCCACACCTCTATCTTAACCTTAATGAAATTGTAATATTACCAATATATAATTTATCATTCAATATGTGGATTATGAATTTGTACGTCAACACGGACGATATGTTAAATTAAAAGATCCCACATGTCCATGGAAAGAACGCAATCTAGCTTATACAATAAAAATGACAAAATAAATGTAAATTACAATTCTTACCAAAGATAAATATTAGTGACAGGATCATCATACAGGTCTTGGAGGAAGCCATGCTAGTATGATCTGAATCTTCAAATCCGTTCTTCTATGCTTCTCACGACAAGCGTTTTACTGCAAGTGTCTGCAAACCTGTTGGTAATCTTGAAGATATTGCCTCCAAGGCAGAAGTCCCCTGGCCTATAAACGTCTGATAAGAAAAAAATTTGTTCATGTTTGTTTTTTTCTTAGCTCTGAACAGCATTAACAAATCGTGGTGCACCCGTCCCGGATCTTCCAAACTATTGCAAAAGGTACACCATCCGGTTTACTGACATAATATACCAATTAATCGCAATACAGAGTGGCTATGTTGCAATCACCAGAAAATGTCAACCAATAAAATGTCGTTGACGTTAGTGAAACTTTAACCATGTTCTCTTGCTGAGGTGCAATTAAGCGGAGTGTACTGAACCCGAGAGAAATGGGTATTTTATCACAACCGGTTTATGCATTTCACAATGCAAGCCTTGATGTAATTTTGTGATGTTGATTTCTGTCATTATTATCTGCACCTCCCGCCCCTTCTACGAATTTTCAGTACTGCCACCAATCCCTCTACTTCCAAAGCTTTGCTTGCTCTTGATATGACTTTAAACCGTTCGGCTCTAAGTCTCGTCCCGTTCTGCTCCATTACAAGGGCGAAAAAGGTAGTAGTATTCATGTCTTTTGTGTCCTGATCAGACCTCATACGTGTACTGAGGAGATAGAGATACTTAGAAAGTTTTATCACAGTTAGAACGATGAAGTTTGTATCCTTACTCGCGTTTTCTCTCTATGTTTCACTCTTGTAACGTATTTATGTCTGAAGGTCGGTTGTATTTATTTTGTACAGTATTTATATTTGTAATTATATTGTATTTTTATTCGCCTAAGAGTAGGACATCTCTAAACAAACCTGGGAAGATAGTTCTTGTCAGCAGGGGACTGCCACTGTCTAGTAGTGTCTAGAGGGCAAACTCAAAAGAGACAGGAAGGAAAAGGGAACATAACGAACAGAACAACCCATGTATTCCCCCACAGCATTTGCATTTTTCAGATTCTCTGGCTAGCAATAGAGAGAGAGAGAGAGAGAGAGAGAGAGAGAGAGAGANAGAGAGAGAGAGAGAGAGAGAGAGAGAGAGAGAGAGAGAGAGAGAGAGAAGGATAGACATAACGCGGACATACCAAAAGTGCACTGAGGGAAGAAGATAATAATAATAATATAAGTCTTGCTGTGCGTGTGCTGCTGATGCGGACAATTTGCGCAATTCCACTACAAATTTTACCTGAGCTTTTGTGCAAATCCACGGAGGGCTTAAAAGAGATTTTGCACACATCCAACTTACCGTTTTAAGGCCACTTTCGTTAGTCAAACGCAGTGCCTAAAAACAGTAATATACCTACTAGTATTATGACGAAATATGACATCCACATAGGCAGTTGAACTCAGTGGTACCTTGATATCAAGTACTTATTCATTTGTCATTCTCTTGTTATAGTATAAATTTTACATGTATGGATTTGATCTTATTGTATAATTTCACTACTTAGGTAAACCTGGATACTCTCCCTAAGAAAACGTTGTTTCATAGCATACCTATGAGCAAACTTCTACTATACATGCACACTACTAAACTTCACCACGAAGCAATGTAACTGTTTTGGTTATCTCCCTTACAATATATCGTTACTTAGGTTTGTGACACCTATTAGAAGGGTAAATCACTCATAGTGTACAACCCAATTAATCCGCTAATCTATAAAATCCCCCTTTTTTGGGGCCCTGCCAGCCAGTGTTAGGGTGTAGAAATGTGTAAAATGACCTGTGATCTAAATAAAGCATCCAATTTTAAAGTTTCAGGTACAATTTGAGCCTTCTAGATAAAAAAA